>JABUQX010120217.1:0-47032 GCA_015478945.1 Trachelipus rathkii | reverse complement strand
CGGTACATCCCTATAATATATATATATACTATATATATATATATATATTATTCATATATATATATATATAATATATATATATAATATATATATATATATATATTATTATATATATATATATTATATATAATATATATTATATGAAGAAAAATATGGTATGACGATACTGAAGCAGAGATTAAGAATAATGGTGTCAAATGGTGATCTGGTTTGGATTAATAGCGGCAGTGAGACAGGGGTGTGTTATGTCTCTTTGGTTATTCAATTGTTATATGATGGGGTTATGAAAGAATTCGAGGTTGGGTGATGGCTTGAACTTCAATTACAACAATGGATGAATGGAGGGAAGGTGGAGGCTAACCTACCGCTGCTAGGCGTTTCTTTTAGTACTGTCTGTCGAACTGAAGATGAGTTTGAGAGGATTGTAGAGGATTTTGGCAGGGTATGTAAAAGAGGGGTTTGAAAAGTAAACGTAGATAAGGTAAGGTTATGGTTGTGAGTGAGGACGTCCGCAGTGTGTAGTTATGTTAGGGTAAGCAGCTGGAGCAAGTGTCTTGAGTTTAATATTTAGGGTTATTGTTTTAACCCTTATATCCTATGAACAACAAAAGGAACGGATGGATGCAGGTGTTAGTAGGAAAGTTGTGGAATGGCAGGAAGGTCTGGTGCAATTAAATCGTTGGTGAATGGTAAAAGGACTGTCTTGAGTGCGCAGGGTCTTACATGAGGCGTATTTGTTACCCGTGTTAATGTATGATAGTGGGACTATGGTTCTGGAATAAGAAGTTATAGATTCTAAAGTTCAATGTGTTTTCAGATGGACAATCTTAGGGCATGCTAGGTGAAAAGAATTAATAAAATGAGGAATGAACTTATTAGAGGTTGTGTGGTGTGAAGAAAGGGGTAATGAGAGAATAAATGAAAGATGTTAGATGTTTGGTCATGTGGAAGGATTGAATGATAGTCGGTTGGTTAAGCGATGTATAGTGGTGAGTGTGTTGGGAACCGACCGGCTTGGAGACCGAAGAGAAAGTGGATCGAGTCGGTGAACGAATGTCTGAAGGAGAGAATGTGAGTTTTGGCAGAGGCGAGAATAAAGTGTGCATGATAGGAGAGAATGGCGGGGGTTTTATATGGGGGCATGGTTGTGGCGGTGTAGCTCACCTGGGCAGGGAATGAACCCTATACATTGACGATTTACCTAGTGAGGGTCCGTCGCGGTCCCGTGAAGCTCTAGGGGGATTTTCTGTCTGTGACGAGTTTTCACTAATTATTGGTACAGAGGGGGCCGTAAGGGTGGGCTTTCTTTTCGACATTTTTTATCTCCTCTGCTTTCCTTTTTCCGATGCTTGTAGCGCACCTTACTCCCAGTCTTGGGAGAAAAAGGTGGTAAAGCAAAGAAAGGAAAAGATATATATATATATATATATATATATACTATATAATATATATATATATATTATATAATATATATATATATAATTATTATATATATATATATACTATATATATATTCATCTACCTTTTTTCCCCAAGACTGAGGTTAAGGTGCGTGCAGTGCATGCGTAGCATACAGCGAAACAGAAAAGTAGTAGAAGGAAATGACAAGTCGAAAGAAAGCCCAGCCTTACCACCCACATACCTATTAGTGAGAACTCGTCGCAGACAAAAATCCAACCCTAGGTTTCACGGGAATGAGACGGATCCTCACTAGGGTGGAAAGGAAAAAAACAAAGCTCGTTTTTTTTCCGAAAAAAAACGGTTTATTTTTCATGAAAAAACACAGCTGAAAAACAAAACGAGTAAAAATGTCTTTTGTTTTTTTCAATAAGTGGGGAATTACATGTTGAACAATTATATTATAAATTTTTAGCAAATATGTTCCAAAATATTTTTTTGGTTCCAATTTCTACAAGGTGGAAGCCCCTGAGTTTGTGTTCAAAAATTTTATGGGTTTTCCATATTTTATTTATATTCGAATTTTTTATTCTTAATGTTTTGTGTGTCTTCATTAAAAAGGGGATGATTCCAATATTTTGCTCAGGCGTAGCTAATTTTACGCCCCCCCTAAAAAGACATTAATTCGAATTTTCAGACATTTTGACTATGTAAAACACCAAATGTGTGAGCTTTCTTTGCCTCTAAACGTTGTTTCCGGTGTTTTTCTGTGACTGGTCATTCTTTCAGAATTTTTCAAATTTTCAAAATCCATGTTTTGACTATTTTCATATCAACTTTCAGATTTTTTGCGAAATGACTTCAAACTTGAAATATGCAAGATGCGTCCATTACCTACAATAATTTACGATTTTCCATTTTCGAATTTTTTAGTTTTGTGCTCGCGTTGTTCCAATTTCCAAACCATTTTTGAATTTTTGAAAAGTGAAAAACTGACATTTTTTTCTACCATCCGATCAACATCAAATTTCAGGCTTGTATAGTCGGGCAAGATGCAATCTTTTTTACTTAGATAATTTTCTTTGTATATGCAATAGGTTTGGATTTGTTCTTGCGAACAAATTTTCAAAAAAAATTTTTTGAAAATTTTTAAAAAATTTTCTATTGACTGTACAAAACAATTATCTAAGTAAAAAAGATGCATCTCGCCCGATGTACAAGCCCTGAAATTTGATGTTGATCGGATGAGCAGAAAAAAAAAATGTCAATTTTTCACTTTTCAAATTAAAAAAAAATGAGTTTGGAAATTTGCTTTGTTATAGCCCAAACTAATTATTTATATTTTTCATAATTAATGTTCTTTATCGTTAATTTATTGTAGTATGACCCATCTATTGCATACTTTTCTCTCTCTTTTTTTTTTTTTTCTTTTCAAGTTTTTTGAAATCATTTCGCAAAAAAATCAGAAAGTTGATATGAAATAGTAAAAAACATGGATTTTGAATAAATTTAAAATTCTGAAAGAATGACTACAGTCACAGAAAAACACCCGGAAAACAACGTTATAGAGGGCAAAAAAAACAAGCTACCATTTGGTGCTTCTATTATTAGCGTTCAATAATCGGTCCCTGAAAATTCCGAATTTGATGTCCATTTTTATACGGGGGCACAATTAGGCTACGCCCTGAGAAAAATTGAATCATGCTTTTTAATGTTTTCTTATCTGTTCTTCAGCTCTCCCCAGTAAATTTTTTATATACATTATTTTAATCAGAATTTCAGAAATTGCCCCATGTGCAAAAGTCGTCTGTATAACTGTGACTGTACTTTTTAAGCGCAAATAAAAAGGTTGCTAAAGGCCCCTCGCATGTAAATATAACTTCTTTTGTTCGTGTCTGTAACGTTGCCAAAAAAACTGACGGCATTTATTGCTCATAATCTAGACTAGGAAAAATTTGAAACATTTGCCAACTGAAAGGATGCATTATGCTCAAGGCGCTTAAGTACCTCCTCTCTCTCGCTCCTTCACCACTGTCATTCATCACATTGAAACTTACGACACTCTGATATCAGACTTATCAGTCATTATCACAATTAAATGTGCGGCTGATCACCTACTGATGAGGCCCAGTGTTATAATAGCTTTGACAGCTAGTCCACACGAACAGTATGTCAGTATCAGTATTGACTGGGTCTGGGGAGTGGAGACTAGTGATTTAGTGAAGCAAAAGTTGATATTCCAAAGCCAAATATTTAATTTAGTCATTCACTCTTCTCCCCCCCTTTTCATTTACATTTTTTTTATAATTTTAATTTCAAATTTCTATTATTTCATTCCTGCATCCCTTAAATATTTCATATTTTAATACACATTTTGAACTCCATTTCTATATAAATATAATATTACATTAATATTTACAAAGTAAATTAGATAAATATGATTATATGATACCAATGTAAAATACTAGTTAAATTAGTAAGAAGAAGCCTACAAACAGCAATCTGCAGGCTACAACCTACTGTAATATTGTAACGAAAAACAATTGATAAAATATAAGAGAAAGGTAGTTCTGCTATTTTCTATAAAAATCATAATGGAATATTTGTATAATTTCAATATTTGAAAAATGAAAATACTTAAGTGAAATATCATATTAGGCCTCTTATATTTTTTTAAAATACCTAATTGACAAAAACGAAAAAAACTGACATTACAAAAAACATGAAAAAACATGTTTTTTCCTGAAAAAAACACACATTTGAAAAACCGGTTTTTTCCCAACCCTATCTGTTATTAGCATATCGTCAATGTAGGTTCATCCCTTGGCTCAGGTGCGCCACACCCCCCCCCCCCACAAACCCCCGCCATTCACTCCTATTATGCACTTTATTCTCGACTCTCCCAAACTCACATTCTCATCTACAAACATTCCTTTACCAACTCAATCCTCTTTTTCTTAAGTCTCCCAGGGTCGATTCCCAAACACACTCACCATATACATCCGCTTAACAACCGACTTATCATTTCATCCTTTTATACACGACCAAACTTCATCTCACCCTGTTACTTTCAATTATCTCTCACTTTACCCCTTTTTTCGCACCACACAACTCCCTTTATCAGTTCTTCTCATTTTATCAATTCTTATTAAACCTAACACGCCCCAAGATTGCCATCTGACACATGAACTTTAAGATCTTTATACTTATTTATCCAGACATAGTCACACCTACTAATACATTAACACAGGTAAAACAACATACCCTCATGTAGGACCTAGCACACTCAAACTTAGTCCCTTTACATCCACCACAATTTAATTGCACCAGCAACTTGTCCATTTCACAACTTTTCCTTACTTACACTCGCACTCAATCTGTTTCCCTTTTCATCCAACATTACTGATATCCTAAATATTTAAACTTCAAAACATTGTTCCAGCTGCTACATCTTAACATACTTCACACGAGACGTCCTCACTCACTAAATAACCTACTCTTATCACGTACTTCAAACCCCTCCTTTCAACACACCCTGCCAAATCTCGTCTTACCAATCACCACACAAAAAAATCACATATAAGGTACCCCTCCTACTCACTTTCATTCTCCTTCATTCTAACACCTTTTATCTGCCACCCCCATCTCTAATTCTTTCATAACCCCATCTATATCACCCAATTGATTACACCCAGGAGACCATAACACATCCCTGATTCACTCCGCCTATTAATATTAAACCATTATCCCTTTTGACACCATTTATTCTTTACACAGCTTAATACTGTATACATACTTTTTGATTCTCATTCCCAGAGTTCTACAATAGGTGTTTCTGGTGGGCTTCGAAATGGAATAAAAAGTATGTATGACAGACTAGAGAGCCCGTGTGTAAGAATAACCTATGTGTTCAAAAGTGATTGGTAATATAATAGGGAGTGAGAGGTATGTTGTTTTGTTCTTTGGTTCTAATTCCTTTTGATATGAGTAGGTTATGAACGAAATTAGAGATGGCCACGGGTTCGGTCCAGCTAATTGTTCTAGATGATGGTGAATTGAAAGTACTGGCGAGGGTTTACTTTTATTGGGATGAATTTTTTTTGTTGTGGTGAATCGTGACGAGTTTGATGAGAACTTCTCGTAGCCCGAGATTTCTGGCAGGTGGTGTAAAAAGAAGGGGTTTGAAATAAAACGTAGATTAGAGTAAGGTTATGGTTGTCATGAGACACGTAGTGTGATGTTATTTAAGCGCCAGTAGAGTGGAAAGTGTCTTTGAGTTTACACTTTACTTTATTGATATATGTTGGATTGAAGAGGAAGGAATGAGAGGTTAAGTAAGGAAGTGTGTAAATGGAAGGAGGTGGCTTCTGTGCTCTCTGCGTATGAGTATTGATAGATAAAGTGAATGAGATCGATTGCGTGATATATTCATAGGGTCACCTTAGACGATAGTGAGCTCCATATAAATTCTTCATAATGACCCAATGTGCCTCATTATAGAGTCAGGGAGAGTGAATAGTGGTCTAGATTCTTCCATGGTTAGGTAAACATAGTCATGACTCTATCTTTTGTATACCTTCTAAGGTATTGAGGAATAGACGAGTATGGTGTGTTACAAAGTATAATTTAGAGTATCTCCGCAAATGCTTGGTTATTTGTATTGGCCTATCATCAATGAGAATATATGTAGAAGCGTGTGAGATCAGTACAACGTGAGCTTATTTATCTTCCCACTATTACGATGTTACCTTTAGATATATTGTCTGATATATCCAAGTATTGTTAGGCAACACAACCCACCCTTGCAAACTTTATCCTAGTTTTTATGCTGAGATAGTTAGCTTCTCTCAAACTGGACTGAACGAAAAGACGCATACAACTTGAATACGACTTTCAGAGGTGAACTTTTCCAGAATCTGTCCCAAAGATCGAGATTGGTTTTGATCGCAGATTAATTCTCTCCACAAATCCAAAAACCTAGATATGATATATGAAAAGACAGTAATGTTATTTATGCGTAAGCGCGCTGTGTCATTTTGACTACCTAGAGAGGAACCCTACTCCGCATTCGGCTGGACCAGTACACTCTACCAAGTACCTAAAGTTTAAGATGAATCCCGAGAAATATTGCACCTTCTTTCCATCTAGACATTTCAATGCGTTACAATGAATGTCGAAAGTCTCCTGAGATATAAATCTGCTATGAGATTCTTCTGAGCTTATGATGTGTTCCTGAGATATCATAGGTGTAAACCCTACAAGCACAAGTGGCCCAGTTTGGAATCAAAACAATTTGTTAGAGACTCGGTCGTCGTGCGGTATCTTATCCGCCCCCATATCCACGATATCACTCACTCTGGCACCTGCGAATAACATACTCTCAATCGTTTCTTGTGGAGGTGAGTTCTTATGTTTGAATAGGAGGTCGCGGTATGCTACCTGAGGTATCAGTATGCGAGTAGATGATTTGAATTCACATTGGCCGAAATGGTGTAGCCTTAACCAGAACTAGATATGGATGATACTAGTGTGTGCAGCGTCTCTGTACTTCCTCCCATGGCTGAGAAAAGACAGTCTTAACCTGTGTGATTCTGCCAGGTTCACATTGTGCTGACTGACTTTATCGAGAACCTGAATGAGTTGAATTATCTATTTCTATTTCCAAGTCACCTCATAGAAACGTCCTTCGACCCCATCAAAGAACTACTTTAATCCTTTTCTTCTCATCGTAGATAATAGTATATGGGGTTATCCTATTTTTCTGTACCTATTCATCCATATTTCTTATCTATTTACTATATCTGTATCGGTGCACTTCACATGACATTTTATAATTATTCATCAATAGGATATACAGTTAGATGATAGATATAGAGTAATAATGTACATATTATTATTAATAATTAAATTAAATATAATATTATATATATATTATATATATAATAATATTATAAATATAGAAAAGAATTTAATAATCTTTCAAAATGTATTTAGTGTTGATATATTTACATATTGAGAAAAAGTTTATCAAGTCGTCCTATTTTTTATTCTTGGGTGTGCGCCACTAAAAAAAAAAGATTTGGGAACCACTGGTTTAAAGGCATAGTTGAATTAACAACTTATATACCTCAATACCTCATTTACGAACTAAATATATATCAACACATTTCTAACAAAACATTTGGATCCGATTGTATCAATACAAAACTCTCTCTCTCTCTCTCTCTTTCTCTCTCTCTCTCTCTCTCTCTCTCTCTTCAAATATTCAAATTCTATCTCTCTCTATCTCCTCTCTCTCTCTCTCTCGCATGCTTTATCTAGTAATAGAACGCGTACCGCCCATCATAGATCGATAAACCAAGTCCACTCGCGTAGCCTTAAACGAATTTAAAAATGAGTTGAGCAACGCATGTAGAGTGACTTGCTATTCAAGTTCTATAGATAAATATATCTTTGACAATAGTGTATAATCCACTTGGTTAAAAATTCATAATGATACCCACACAGAGTTTCACCTTTGACCAATAGCACCCCACCAGACAGTATATGTAATCCACCGCCTCCCCAATTCATAGGGATAGAGGTTCTGTTTTCGCTCTCTACCACTATATAAACTATAGTCTTAACCACTATGTACTTTCCAAGTAAATTTATTACTCATGGATAACTAAAAAACTAAATAATTGTATAATAAAAAAAATCATTTATATCATTTTATATTATCACAATTTAATAATATAAAGGTGAAATAAATTGAGATAAAGTCTACTCCAGAGCCTCATCATTCTTACACCCATCCTACTCTAATGATTAATGTGAAAACATTTTATTGAGCCAGCTTTCCACTAAAATTTTATCAATATGACATCATTACCATCTCATATTTTCTGGACCGATTCTAGATACCATATAAGGTGAAATATTTTATATTTTTGCCCTACCTGAAATTTTAACAACCTTATCCAAATATTATTTAATTATTATATATATATAGTCTCCAAAGTTATTTAGAACACCATTCAAATTGTTTCATCATTGCTATTATATAAATAAATATCCCTGCATAATATGTCTACCGCATGAGTTCATATCCATTCTTCATATAATAGTATCAACATTTTTTAATAACGTAATTTCAAAACAAAACTAATAAATTTAAAAAATAAATATATAAGTCAACTAACTAAAGACATAACTAATAATATTCCATACAAAACTATAAGCTTTATTGGTTGTGTTTAGTCCCCTACAAAAACGACTGCGGGGGGGTCTTCTTCTTGTTCTTCTTCGTTATATAATGTGGCTATATTTATATAACATAATATGTCAAATGGTTTGCTGTGACCTTTCCCGTATTCTCGGGGTCATGCAGTTTCGAACCTTAATGCCACACCCACTGATCAAAAAAGGGAACAATCTGAATATATATTTCCAATCTGTGAGAGCAGAACCTTTCAGTTATAATCACCAGTACCTCAGTACAAGGATCTATTTCAACTTAATATACGTGCATCACTATTAATACTAAAATAAGATTTTAATTGCACATAGTGTCATCAAGGGCATATTAAGTTCTCCCATATTCAAAAAATTTATAGACAGACCCCTTTTCAAATGCGATACTTGTAATGATAAATCCGACTAATAGATTTCCTTACATTTCTAAAATAGGCGTCTCTTTTCAGCGCCCTTCACCTCCCACTTACCTCCCCTCCAATTGCTTATTTTTATTGACCGTTTTTCGTTGAGTTAGCCTGGTTAAAGATTGAATGGGAAAGAAAAAGGAACTCTTGATTCACCTGAATGGACTTTTTATGTTTTTAAAAGTTACCATTTCTCATAGTTAGTACCGCTGGAATCTTAAGGCATTTTCGACTGGTGTGCAATAATCTTCCAGAAACGCGAAGAAGCTTCTTTCGACGTGTTTAGATATATTCAGAAATGTCCTCACTGCAATCCTCAATAGAAAATGGAATTTCCCTCTGCACATCCGCCAGACATTTTTACTTCCATTCCGTAAGGTGTTTTTTAGCCCATACTCATCCCTTATTCGTCTGTCGTTTTTATTCATTGAGGTCAATAGCTGGAACGTCCTGCAACGAATTATCGTTACCGGAATTTTATTTTGTCTCTCTCGTGTCTAAGTATATAGTACACCATCAAATTCTTGTTGTTCCTCAATAGTATTGTAACTGTGATACTCTAACTAAGAGTACAAAAAATATTCTAACTCATTGCAAATTAATATGAATTAGTATTTGTTACTCTCTTCGTATGTGTCGTGTACACGATTTCAGTTTTTTGTCTTCTTTATCTGTATTTATACATTTATAAAATTTCAATGAAAAGTGCAAACCAGCACTCAATAGTTCCTATTTTATTGTCACAATAAATTATTCAGAATAGTATTTCACATAAGGTATCAATTAATATAAGGTAATAATTAATAAAATCAAAAAGTTATTTTACATAATTTCACTCTTATTTGAATTAATATTAATTAAGTACGTCACTGATATTATATATATCTAACTCACATCAATATTTACTATATCATTGTATATACTCACTATAGAATATATATATTTTTCAACACATCAACATATAAATTCTTTCAGAGTTATTAGAAAGCTTTACCTTCGGTGACAAATAGTGGTGACAAACAACTTAATGCCTTTGTGATGGATATTTAAAGAGGACTTCTTTCTACTAACTTCTGGATAGGTACTTGCAAGAGACTCATATAATCTTCCTCTTAAATTTTTTTGGTAAATAGTATTTTTTGATCATAGCCTTCCTCGATGGTGATATGCCATTCTATATTATCTCCCCATCTTTTAGCTTTTAATGAATTACAGTATAGCTCAATATTATTTATCCTGCATTTTAAAGAATTATTTATTTTATTATCTTAATGTTAAACTGAATATAAATAACTCGTTATATATATATATATAATTATATATAGGTCTGAAGCAACTCCTCTCAATATAAATTATGCTCCCGTCAAAGGTGATTGTTTTTCATGTAAATATGACTAATTATATTTGACAATTTTATCAAAATAGTATATTATACGGAACTACAAATTGTACCTGGAATCCCCTTGAGTGTAAACTCAAAATCGTATAGATTCTCACATATGTGAAATGTTAAAAAAAATAATAAAGGAAAAAGAAAAAGAAAGAAACAAATGAAAGAATAATTTACATAATGACCCACAAATACATATATACTTATACTCTCAAAAATCTTCCATAAGCTAACAAGCGAAAAGCCTATTTATCACCTTTAATATGGACCTGGTAAAATTTCACATTATCGAAAACTGTGTAAAAGAAAAGAATACTTAATTAATACAATTACCACCCCATATATATAAAAGTAGAAATATTTTGAAATCAAATTGACAGTTTATAGTTTTTAGAGAGGGTCCTATATATAATAGAAGAACCATGATTTATTTGGGGATTTCTACAAGAAATAATATATAGATGATGGATCATAATTCTTTTTCGGAAGATTATTGTTGTGGTTTTTCTTCCTGTTTCTCTTTGACTAATAGACCGAACTATCTCCTCAAAGGTGTCTGGTTTATACTTCGCCACCGTGATGTGTCAGTCCCGAGCTCGTGTCGTTTCCCTCTCTGGACCTTCTCAAGGAGACACTTACGGCGGTAGGACTAATTTCCCCCCCTCCGGGGTAGGGTTTCTGCAAAACGTGAAATTAAACCCCCTGCCTTTAACTTTGGTATTTAAAGAAGGTGTTCGCGTGGGTTCCCTCGCCCCTCCCCTAACGTGTATGTGAGAAATCTCCCCTCTCTCATCTCCCTCGGCTCGAGTGACCCCTCTTATTGTGCCGTATAAAGCCAAATTAATTTTATATATAGAAAGAAATCTATTATATTTCTTGAAGAAGAATTACAAAATATAATAAAGGTTCTAAAAAGCATGCCTTCTAATCATTTATTAATATTTAACTATATATTTAAATAGTATATAACTAATAATATATATATATTATTATATTATTGTATCTATTTAATTTTATGATTTATGTTTATCCTGAGTTATTGTATTTGGGCCTGATAATCCTGTGGCATTTTAAAGAGCTGTATGATGGAAAGAGATTATTACTCAGGAGGTGTCTCGAGAGAAAGAATGTGATTTTATTCCTGTGTTCGCGTGTAGCTATTGTAGTTTTTGTGATTTAGAGTATAATTTATATTTATGGTTATGTTGTTTCTGATATTTTATGTGTTTTATATATCTTTTGTGATTATGTTACGTTTGTTAAGTATTTTTAACGATTTTTGCGCAGAGTTTGCAATTGACTTTGGACCAGAGAGCAGTCCTTCCCAAGCAAATGGTTATTTTCCTTTTGTTTAGACTGTAGCAATTTGGTGTCAGAGCATACGTGTGGGAAAAGCCAAACATGATGATCTTGATACTAGTCGTAAATATAATGCTCGGCTCAATTAGTATATATATAAGTAGTAGTTGATTGGTATGAAGATAGGGATAACGGTGATGATAATGATGATATGTAAGTAAAGTAAGTTTGTAATGGCAGGAAGTTGTGGTGCCACATTAAATCGATTGTATATATGAATGTGATAAAGGTGATAACATTAGTGAGTACTATTGTAGTTGCGCTAGTGGATCTTATACTAATGAGGTTATGTTGATTACCTTAGTGTTATATTATGTATTTGGTAATAGTGGACCTATGGTGTTTGGAATATAAAGAAGTTATTTATAGATCTAAAGTTCACGATGTGTCAGTAATGGAACATTACTTAGAGATGACCCATGCATATAGGGTCGTTTAAGAGACATTTAAATAAATAATTGAGGAAATGATATACCCCTTATTAGAGAGTTGTATTTGGAGTGAGTTAGTGAAGAAGGGGTGAGTTAAATAGATATAATGAGAGATTTAAGATGTAAAGTATGTTTAGAATATAGATGTATATTGTGAGTCATGTGGAAAGGTAGAATGAATTAAGTCGGTATTAGGTTAGCGGAATGTATTAAGTTTATGTAGTAATGTGTTGGGAAAACCTCAGTGAATACCCGTCTGAGTAGGAAATTATACCCGAAAGAATAAAGTAGAATCCACGGAATAGTCAGTGTGAGACCGTAATAATTGTAATTTGGTTAAACCACATTAGAGAACAACTGTTGTGGCGAGTTAGTATAAACAATATACGACGCTCTAGTGATCTCTTTATAAACTCACAATAAATAAAACAGAAGAGAGAAAGGGACAGGCGAATACGATTTGTGTTGTCATGTGGAGAGGCCTCATGCGTGGGTTGAAAGCAATGTGGCTAATGTGAGGACTGGAAGAAATACCATGCTTAACAAATGAGAAACCGAAAAAAAAATATACAACCAATACGTAGTATACTGCTCGCAAAAGTCCTACTATATTGAGCGCTTATAGGCGAAATAGAGTGGAATACTATTCCTTGGCATCTCTCGTTGTAGTATAATTCCAACGTTTTAGGAGATATACTCCGATGAAGCACACCAAATAACTGAGACTTACCTTATTATCCGAACAATTATTTCCAATAATATTCTATAAGCTAATTACTATATACTAAGTGGCATTTTTTTTTTAGGAGCTAGGGTAGGTAGCAACACACTACTAGTATAAAGTTATTGAGTATAAGATAGTAAGTGTAATGGTAAGTGGAATAAATAAGACAAGCGGCAATTAGTATAGGGGGCTCGAGCCGGTGACGGGAACACAGGTGGAGGGTACGTTTTCCATATAATTCCCGTAGGATGGAGGGCGTTAAGGTATACTCGCGATACCCAAATTTAACCAAAGAGCGGGGTGTTCCTGGTAAAAGACCCTCCCGAAGATTAGGGGGGTTGGAAATTTAGTCCCTATACCCGTAGTTCCCCGGAATTAGGTTCCGAAGAGTACCCCGTACCAATCTGAGCATCTGTGCCGGTATTACCCTTGGGGTATTCTTTTAGTTTAATAAAAAAAAAGTAAAAATCTTAATAGAAAGTCTATTTATTAATAATTTTAACGATTATAAGTAACCATAAGTAAAATAGTCTACTATAAAATAGGCTCTCTAATAATCATATTACTTATAATTTTGGAGAACAAAGAAACTTTAATTATATTTATTTCATTTTTTTTTTTAATATTACATTTTCTCTAATGTTAATTAATTTATACCAGGGTATTCTAATAATAATGTATTCCTTTTTGCTGTATAGCTATTGGTAGTTTTTGAGATATTTAATTTTTTTTTATTAAACTTATTTAATATTTTTTTTCTAATTTATTTTTTATACTTTCTTTCCTGTTGGTGTATACGTTGTATTATCTATATCTCACGTTTTACTTCAAACCCTTTCTTTTAACACTTGCCCAAAAGGACTCTTCTTACCCAATGTCTAATTAGCCTCCTTCCCTTTTCCATAAACTCTCCTGTGATCTACTTGTATTGTATATGTCGTTCAACCACAAAAAACATCCAAACTCAACAGCCATCGATTACCATTCTGTTGTTTAAACGTACCAATTGTCCTTGCAGATCTATTTCAAACCAATTAATATATATAACTCATAATATATATATTCTACTATAATTTATTATCTTTTTAATTAAATATCATCCATCCACCATTACAAATTGAATAACCAAGGATCCATAACACATCCCTGTCCTGCCTCACTCCGCTATATAATATTAAAACCAATATTAAACTTTTTTAGCTATTACATATTTTAATCTATACATACAACGCTATATTTTCACATACTATTTCGTCATTAAATCATCTATTTGTATTACATTCAAGTAGTATACCTATATTACTCAACACTATATATACTTATAAATAACCTTGGACCAAGAGCTTCCCTTTTAATCCTATCATTCGCCTGTTGTGACGATGTAATAAATACTATACTATTAAAATTATACAATTATATATATTTCTTCTTTCTTGACTTATCATACTTTTCTTCAGTCATATTTGTTTTCAAATTGTAAAAAGCATTTATTTGAAATTCCAATACCCAATTTCATACTATCTTACAAACTCCTATCTTTCACACCTACTGATTTTACTTTACAACCTAAAATAGTATAGTCCTCCAGAGTACACTCTCTCCCGATTGCCAATTTACTATTCGCTAACCGAGAGCCAATTTTATTATTTTTTCTCGTACCCCAATAATGAAAATAGCCGACTAAATCGAACTAAAACCACACAATAATTTCTTGGACATTTTGCCTATAACCTTATTCTACAACCTTAAAATATAT
This sequence comes from Trachelipus rathkii, assembly GCA_015478945.1. Classification (NCBI taxonomy): domain Eukaryota; kingdom Metazoa; phylum Arthropoda; class Malacostraca; order Isopoda; family Trachelipodidae; genus Trachelipus; species Trachelipus rathkii. The sequence continues at coordinate 32,331 of JABUQX010120217.1, read as the reverse complement.
AAATAACCTTTATTTACCCTTACGAAATTGAAAGATGGTTAACTAAATAATCTTTCATGCAACTTCTTCCACTATGTTGCCTTAGGGATCACAATAAATATACTACGTCTACACAAACGCTTTAATTTACAACAATAACTGTCCTACACAAGCCAAATCAACCATATACGGCCATCACTTCTTTTTTGAATGAATTCATATACCTCTCGACAGAGGAATAATTATTCAAATCTTATACCTGCATTGAATACCTTTTACCATATTTCAAACTTTCTTCAACTTATAAACTCCAATAAAATTTAACACTAGCTTCTTATGTTAAGGAACTAAAAGTAACGTCTTTAATCACTCACGACTCAATATACATATATTACCTATTCCTCTTGGACTGACCTAAAAATTTATATAAAATACCCACCTCAGACCTTGACACACAAATTACGACTAAACCGCGGTTAAATAACTAGGAAATTATAATTCAATAATGTAGATTTCCGAAGTCTTTCCCACACTTTTCCTCGCTGACAGATCCCTTGGTTTCATCGCTCATATTACACAAGCTACCAATACTCCTTTATTTCATGTTGTGTCCTCAGGAGATATACTCCCGCTAATATTCTCTACTATAACAACCATTAGCCGCTATACCCATAACCAGAGACAACATAAAAAATTTCCCCATTCCTACAAATTCCCTATTCCCATTCATCCACTGGGACAAAGGTAATTCACATTAATATACTGGCTCCTTACATCTCTTCTGGTAAAACGTGTTTGCACCACTGTTAGTTTAGATAATTTCATATTTGTGTTCCAACTAAAACTTTTAAAATAAAAATATCTTATCCCAAAACATACCTTATATCTATATATATGAAAATAAAATTTATCAAAATTATTTTAGGATGCCTTAATAAATGTATAATATAGTTTAAATAATGACTAGATAGCCTTTATCCTTATGAGACCTTTTTATTTTACTCTGCTAAAACAAGTCTAAATTTGACCTTTCTATCCTCCAAATCTCTACGCTTCTTTAACAAGAATCTACCCCAAGTCGGTCATACTCTCATCTGCAATCGCGCAGTGAGTCGGGGTCTCTCGGCCTCCTTTCCGGTGGACTACGGCGTTCCAGGTAGAGACTCTATTTCCGCACCTCACTCGGGAGCCTGGTTCCTCTCGGACAACTCCCCGCTCTTTGGTAAAAATTTGGTGCTCCGTCGTCGCGCGAGGTTGTCCCTCCCGGATCCCTTTTGCTCTAGCGGTGCTGATTAGGAGTTAACTGATCGTCTCTTCCGCGCAGCTCGTCTGTGTGCCATCCTGTAACGCTGTCTCTCACTGCTTGTCCCAAGCCTCTAACACCCACCACACTCTTGACTCGATCCAACCCGCTAACTTCTACATTGACAAAAATCCGATAACCTCCAACTTCACTGATTAACACCAACACATACTTCCAACCATCTCTCCTTCCACCCAAGGCCACCAAATAATCCATTACCTTTTTCCATCTTCCGCCTGAATACACTCTTACTAACCCAAATACATAATATACTTGTGAGTGTTTATATATAATAATGACTATGGTCCATGTGCCATCCTCGCCCCCCAATAAAAACACATATAGCCATCCCTTCCTCTCTCGGCCCTAAATTTCTTATGACTTTTACCTATTTAGATTCTCATTTTTATTTTTTTCTTTTTTTCCCGAATCTCAACAAAACAAAACATAACCAAGTTTTAACTATCCTCTAATAGTTCTCACTACCTATCAAACATAATTTTAGGTCCCTGCCCTAACCATACAATCCCATCTTCGAAGTCCTACTATCTAACGTCCACGCAACGTCTAGAGGTATCAGAATAATTACGGGCTCTTCTCCTTTTATCTAGTGTAATTGGACGCAATTGTACCTAGTTCAATCACATATCCTCCTTTCGGACGTTATTGAATTTTTTCCTTTTAAGATATTTTTTTTTTTTATTTATCATTTTATTATTTCTTTTCAATCTACTCTATCATTATTATTTTTCCTTTACATGTGTTAGTGAGCACCCGTAAATACGTCATCACAGTTCACTCTAAAAAAATTATTTAGTACTCAGGGAGTTCCATTATCAATTGTATACCTTAATTTATCCTACCTAGTAAGTATAATATAGTACTTATATTGTAAGTTTTAATATTGATTGAATATGGTAATTGTGGTTCTCAATATAATATAAAATATAATTATTATATATTATATTATAATTAATTATATATATATAATATATTTATATATATATATATAATATATTAATATATATATTTAATATATAATATATATATAATTTATATGATATATATATATATAGTTATTAATATATTAAAATTAATAATATATTCATATATTATAATAATAAATATATATATATATATTATATATACTATATTATATATAATAATATTAAAGTTTTTATTATTAAAATAGGTATGGAGTATTATGAATATTATATATATTATAAACTATAAATATAGATATATTAATATCATTTTTAAGCCTTCCACACTATAAAAATTAAAAGAATTAGATTTATGACAAATAATGATTGGGTCCGAATGCATAAATGCTTTCACCTCAAAATATATTTATAAAACTTTTAACAGTGAATTAAATAATAATAAAAAGTCCTATATATATATATATAGGTATATTGTATAATATCTGAGTAATCACTATCACCTCGATTATTTTAGTAAAATATACACAAGTGATATATATATACTTCTAAATAAAATAATAATTATAAAGAATGTAATAACAATAGCAGTAACAAGTTTCTTATAGTGGAGAAAAAACAGTTACAGCCTTCTCAAAAGTGAGGTAAAAAAAAATCCATAATAAAAGAATTTAATATTAAAAAAAAATAAACTTTTTAGTTGTATAAAAAAATAACTAAGGATATATATACTCTCTATAAAAAATAATAATAATGTAAATGAATAAATAATTGTAACGATAAATCAGAATAAATAAATACATATATAAATAACTCCAGTCTCTAGTGAGGTAAAAAGTGCAGATAAAACTGATAAAGTGGTTTAAAAAAATTATTTTAAATATATTATCTATATAATATAAAAAATATTAGTGGGAGCCTTCGTGCTTCCAGTTTAGGGCACCATCCCCCTACCTATACATTAGTTTTCAGGTTTATGATAAGATTTGTTAATTATCCTTAATATATATTATTCATCTCTGGATTTTTCCTAAACCAAACCTTTACATCACCATTACTCACTTCTAGATGCGGCCTGAAATGAGAACCCTAAACATCTACTGGAATTCACGGATTACATGCGCAAATATGAACAAGGAATCATCATTATGCAATTTTAGGATGAAAGGCCTCTGGATGATCAACTTGGTTTTATCCTCTTTTAAGATGACAGCGACGGACCACAAGATAGAATATAATAATACGAATATACCAATATAACTAATATATAATATTATATAAAGAGAAAATATATCCCTTTTTGATCATAATCCTCCAAAAACTACGGGAAGGGAGTACAGCAAAAAGGAATACATTTTTGAAATCCTGCGTAAAATTTTAGGTAGGGAAAAATGTAAAAAAAAATGAAAATTAAAGAAAAACTAGATCTACTGGTTTGATAACAAATATATAATATAAATTATTTATATAAATTTATAAATATTTGATATACGAAGAGCCTAATTAGAGACCTAAATTTTACTTATTGCCCAGTTTTTTATTCTCTGAGTAAACAATCCAATTAATAGAACCTCTCTTGGCTGGATTAGAATTCTTTTCTCCTCTAATATTTTTATTAATTTAACTGCTATGACCAGAACTCTAGACCCGCAAGGCGGTTACAGCTCAATTTTTGTTATATAGAAAATGTTCCTAAATAAAAGATTTCCCGTTAAATTAATAAATTTAATTATAACCTCACGATTATTGTTAACACCATGAAGAAGATACGAGTACGTCAGAGACACTATCCTGGATAACTACTGTGATGAGGCAGAATTATTATTCCCTCCCTCCTTCTTCGAGAGTTGAGGAGATCTCCGAAAGAAACACCTCTACCGCCTGAGACATTATTGTTTATTTTGTATAAAGAGAATTTTGATTATGCCTATCAGGCAAGGAAGGTTTCCTACCAGCCCGCTCAACGGCGCTTACCCGTAACTATAACCCTGTGATTAACTGTGAAATTACAGTCCACTCTATGCATTCACTCCATGTTCGCTCTGATGCTCCTCTCTCCGTTACATATTTCACAGGCCCATCCTGATTAAATCCTTTTTTTGGTTTTAATTTAAACTATCAACGTACAGATTGAAGTTTTGATCCGAAGGCCGAGACACAAATGAATTTCCTTAAGAAGAAAATGTATGTAATAAATTTATAAAACAACTTTTATTCAATGATACTAAATCACTTACTCATGGTTCACCAACTTTCTAACCTACAAAACCAATAAAATAGGCACCAATTTTCCAATGAATATTTTTATTTATTGTATATTATATGATTTTTTTTTTACATATTTGTCCAACATGTAGAATATCGTGTGTAGCGAAGGATTTCAAGAAATAAGTCCTTCCTCTTTACTCGCATAGTAGCTATAATATGTCATATATCATTTCGATATCGTTAATGCTATGTTGTTTTTATTATTACTTATCCTTTTTATTTGGCTGCGCTATTCTGAATATAAAATTTTTAATATAACCAGAATGTACGAGAGTTTCACTTAACATAACCATGTTACAGAAAAATTGTAATATCAATTTTCTCTTCCTGCGTAATCTCTATATCATGGTCACGCATAACTTTTTTGATGATAATATGCCATGTCTGTATATGTTTTAAAAACCAATTAAGTTGTAGTTTTAAACCAATTATAACCATATATAATATATTATATTAAGGATTTAAACATAATATTTACCATAAGCTAATAAAATTGTGAAAAGTACTGAGCTAGTCAAAATACCTATTATAAATATAATCTTTTAAAGTATTTTGACCTAGATAAATTAGTTAGTAAATATGTAAATTATTACGATTATATACAGGTCACTGGTCACGGGGACCGGTAATATTATGATAAATATTATATCCCGTGAGCCAAGAGCCGTTTATAAAAAAATCAGTAATATCTCGGAATAATGTCTTTAGATTCCTCTTTGACATTTCTATAATATCGCATTACATAGCGTAATATAATATTTAAAAAAGACACCTTTAGGTTGGCCCAATAAGGTTATGTATATTACCCAATCACTTGTATGATCTTTAGGTATTGTGCCATAAAAGTGAATTACAAACTAGGATTAAACCAACTATCAACAGAATTTCCAGAAGGGTTGGGATCCTGATAATTAAAATATGCATAATTATCGCGTTGTAGTATGTCTATACCTGTATACGCCATTGCTAATCTATGTTGTAACTATAAATTACTTACTAAATACTATTCACCCCCCTTCAAGAATCTCCGTTTACCTAATCTCAAATCAGTAAATATATATGGCACAGCCCATCTCTTCGGAGTTTTATACGCAGTGTACACTCTATCATGTCACCTTCGATTACAAAACTATTAAATAGACTCTATTCAGAGGAATAGCTCGCTGAGATACATTGCTGAATCTCCCTGTGTTCCATAGTCCTTCGTTCGCAACTGCGCATTAGTAGATAACATATTAAAAAAGCAACATACACACGATTAATCCGAAAAAAAACAACAAAAAAAATAAAGAACCAAAAACATGGACAAAAACGGAAATCAAATTTAACGAAAAAATCCAACCCACTACATACCCGTAATCACAATCATCAAATAACCCAAGCGTACGAGATCTGGCGTACAAGCGACTAAATGTCCATCTACCGTTTCTTCTGAGAAATCCTGGTAAAAATGTGTCAGCGATAAAAAAACTCGTGTATAACCACCTACATGACACCTAATAATAACCAAAAACTATGTATTTGTTTATCTACTACAAATGAGTATTAAGAGACCTCTACCCAAGGATCGGAAGCAAGTAACAAATATCTGTAATAGGTAAAAGGCATCGTTACTTTTACGAAGACGCACAATAAGTTTATGGAAAGTCTATCTTGCATTGAGAGAACTAAGTGACAGTGTTCTATTAACATTGCTTTCAATACGGCACAACACTAAGGGGGCTCGAAGGCGGCCAGATGCCGGAGGCACTATCTCAACATCAGAAGTATTAGGGCGAATCGTTTCCACATTAATAACCCCGTAAGGATGAAGCGAGGCGCGTCAGGATACAACCTCCCGCGCTGAAACACCCAAAATACCCAAATGAAGCGGGTGATTCCTGAGAAAGACCCATCCCCGGATAGGGGAATATTAGTCTCATTACCCCGTAATAGACTTCCCCGGAAGGCCGAAGAGACCCGGACTTTATAATAATACCTCTTGCCATCGGTGCCGGTATTACCACTTGTCTTGGTATCTCTCTTTAGTAAAAAAAAAATAAACAAAATATATTTAAATAGAAGCTATCTCATTTTATTACAGACTGAAAATCACTCTAATCATAAAAGCTCCTGTAAATATAGGTGCTCTTTCCATAATCATTCAATATACTATATATAACAAGCCCATATGGTAGACCTTATAGTGTGTGCTGTGATATGTCCATACAATTATATTATACTATGGTGTTATATATAGTTGATAATATTATTAATAAACGTTTCTTCTACAACATGGGTGAATATGTGTTCACCAGGAATATCCAAATAAATAGTATAATATCTCTTTATTGCGCAAATGCTGATGTGGAGGCGTGAGTGACTGCCGTTTGATTATGGAATAAATTTGAATGAAATGCTTTGGAAAGGAAAGGAAGGTTTCGTATGGGTATGCTTTTAACCAGTATTTTTTGTATTTATTGTTTGTTTGTTTTGGTTCTTTTTCTTTTGATTTTTATTTGGTATTTTTTGGTTATAATGTCACCCTTTTTATTAATTATATATGGTGTTGTTTTTTTTTTATTTTTTATGGTTGTGTTTTTGAGCATTTCCAGGGTCCAAGACGTTGGACCAGAGGAGATATCACAATGGCAAAGGTGTAGTGGTACGCGTGTAATTGATTCTGAGCTGTAGCGAGAGTAATTTGAATGATGATTTTAAAGATTAAATACATATGACGGATACATATCTAAGAATGCAAAGTGAAGTATCCCATAAGTATACCCTTAGAGTTGGTTGTGGTGACTATAGTAATGGTATCCGAATGAATAAAATAATTAATATTGATTTTATGTATATAGTTGTGTGTAAAGAAGGAATGTGATATGATAATGATATTGAGTTGGAAAAGGAGGAGGATATCGATATTTGTTATGTCAGAGTATGCAATTAAAGACAAATATGGTATAAAAATATATCGTGTCCTTATTAAAATTAATTAAGTGGGCTTGTGATGGAGTAAGGAATAGTGATACGAGGAAGTATGCGGTAAATTAAGATTTGAAAGTTATGTGTGAAGCAAGACATAAGGATATAGTATTAGTAAGAGGTTGATAGTAAAAATAATTGATTAGTGAAAAGTTTAGATATACTGATTATACAATAATCCTGGTATGAAATAAGAAGGAAAATCTGTAGTAGTTGACATAGGAAGTGTGTGGATGTCACTAAAAGTAGGAAGTAAGAATGTAAAGCGAATGGTGGAATGAAGAGGGAATGCAAGCGGTTAGGTAAAAAAGAAGCGTGTTGAATGTACTAAAAGCCAAATATGATGGAAGTTTTTCAAAAGAAAGTATGACATGCGTCGATGATTTCTAAATAGAATTATAATTAACTAAAAGTAGTGCCATACGTAGGAGAAACAAGAGGTGTATAAATATATTATATAATGAATCCAAGTTGGTATAAGGAGGATGGTATATAATGATGAACATAACAAGGAATAGGAAGCTATCTTGTGAAATGAATAGAGTGACCGATATAAAGGTTAAAGATAATGAGAAATAAGAGGAATCCTTGCTATAGAATATTGATAATAGGGTATATTGTGTTTTTGTAAATCCTGAATGAAATAAATGGGGATGTGAATGAGGGTAGTGTAGATTTAGTAATAAAACTCTAGAAATCTTGGACACTATTACAGTAATAATGATTGTATATTAAGGACGTCTAGTAACTAGAATCGGAGTATATAGAATCTAAGCAAATTCTAGAAGGAATATGAGTGGTTGATCCTTATGGATGGTTGCAAATAAAATATTGCTTTTAGATTTTTATAAAAAATATTTCAACAGTTTTTTTTAGGAACAACAAAATGATTATATTTTGACGGCCAAAAAAATCTACGATTTCGGTGACGTCACAAACTCAAGAATAAAAACGCAAGAACGTTAAGGATGGAAAAAAACAACCTTACGGATGGAAGTAAAATTCTCAATTTTGCGAGGAAATTCCCTTCCATTTGGAAGGATATTTGGCAAATTTAATAAGAAAGTGAAGAACTTCTTCCGTTTGGAAGAATTTTCACCAAGTCGAAAATGCCTTAAGATTCCACTACTAAAGGATATTTTTTAAAAACATAAAGCAGGTAAAAATGTGGATAAAATGAAAACCAACCAATCACGACGAAGCTCAATAAAATATAATAGGGATTAGGCTAAGCCATTTTAAAATTGGCCTAGCCAAATTCTTTGCCATTTTTGAACTAAAGATTGAAATTTTATTGCCTTTGATGACCATAAATAAATTAAGTGATCCGTAAAGTAAATAATTTCGAGGTACTTGAAAACTGAGTTCTGCTCTCCAATGGTACGTTTCTTTTGACCAGGGGTGTGGCGAATTTATCGGAAACTGCAGACCCCGGAGTACGGAAAGGTCCCCAACCATTGGAATGATATATAGACCATATATCAAGAGTCAAAGAGAACCCCCCCGCAGTCGTTTTTGTTGGGACTCCAAACAACTCTTTATATATATATATATATATATATATATATATATATATTATATATATATATATATAATATATATATATATAATATATATAATATATATATATATATATATATATAATAAGTATATATATATATATATATATATATATTATATATATATATATATGTTTAGCTTAGTTTATTCGTCACCGAACCTCTATCCTGTATGAATTGGGGGGGAGGGGGTTCATTACAATACCGCGGTGGGGTCTTTGGTCAAAGGAAATTGTGTTACATGAATTTATTAACCAAGTGGATTATAATGCAAAGATTATTATCTAAGCTTGATAGCAAGCCCTACATCGGCTCAACTCCATTTTTAAATTCTCAGCTACCGTGGACTTGGTTTCGAATTCTAGATGGGCGGACCTTCTTTGCTAGAAGCATGCGACGAGAGAAGAGAGAGAGAGAGAGAGAAGAGAGAGAGACGAGGGAGAGAGAGAGAGATGAGAGAGAATGAGAGAGAGAGAGAGCATTTTGTATGATATAATAGATTGTTGTGTTGAATGTGTTGGATATATTTTTAGTGCTGTGTGGGTATTGAGATTAGTTTAATTCACTATGCCTCTATTAAACCAGTGGTTCCCAATCTTTTTTTAGTGGCACGCACCCCCAAAAATGAAAAATGGATTCCATGCACCCCTATCTTTTCACAATATACTATATATATATTATATATATATATATATATATATATACTATATATATATATATATATATATATATATATACTATATATATATATATATATATACTATATATATATATATATATATATTATATATATATATATATATATATATAGATGAGGAGGGAAAAGGATAAAGTTTGATAATTTGAAGTTGAAAAAGAGTTGTTGGAAAATAGGAAATAATAATTTAAAGATTGAGGATCTCGAAAGTCAGTTAGCCTGTGAATTGCAGTAACAGGTCTGACTGTCTTCTGAGGGAGGGATCAGAGAGTGCCAATGGTAATTGTTGAGCTTTTCAAGCGGGAAGACTGATTGCATTGCTAAATTGCGAGAACTCATATGATACGATTACCTAGATAGGACCTTTTTCAAAATAAGCAATACAAAGAAACGATGAGAGTAGTTATCCCAGGGTGCCAGAGTGGAGTGAATATCGTCGGATAGGATAGCATTAGAGAGATTGATTCTACAAATGTTTGATTCCAAATGTTCCGAGATACAGTGGGTACAAATGATATAGGGACATAGAAGGTCAGAAGAATTAATAGCAGATTATAGAAGATTGATTCAGAAGATGAAAGCTAGTGGAAGAAGCGGCATGATTTTCTGGGATTTTACCTAGGTTAGGTGGAGGTCAGGAATGGGGGAGGGGAGTAGCACTTTAGGTGTAAATGAAAGGGTAGGAAATATATGTTTTTCATAAAATATTAGGTTTTTGGATTTGTGGAGAGAATTTGATAAAGATCTTTTTGGAGCAGATGGAGTTCACTTGAGTCGTTAAAGGTGTTGCGGCTTTTTCAGTACCAGTTTTGAGACCTGTATATTAGCAAAAAACTAGGTTAAAGTTGGGGGTTGGTGGGCTAAATCTGGATAATACGAATAATAGTAATGGTAACTGCCTTAGTGGGAAGATAAATAAAGCTAGTGTTTTTACAGGTTCAAATAATTAATGATGATTGATAGCAATTAAAAATAACAGCATTTCGAGTATCAAATATTTTTACAAAAAAAAAAACCCCCATCTTTTTTTTATTGGGGGCTCCCCATAAAAAAGGGGGGCCCATTCGAAATAAAAAAAGATGCAAAGCCATATAAGTTTTACCATAAATGAGAATCTAGACATTATCTTGCATACACTGAGCATGGTTAATAAGAATTATAATGGAGACTCTTTCAGGCAATATGCAAACTTAGAATGATATTCACTTTATTTATACCATTTCCATTACCAATGAAGGGTGGTGGTGTGGCACCTTATGTTAAAACCCAGTTTACTTGTTAGCTCAAGTGGGACTGACTTTTAAAATGTAATTTTAGAATAGAAATATTGTTGGATATTTATATTTAAGATGAAAACATAAATTATAGGGGCATTTTATAGACCTCCTGGCCAGCAGTCAAGAATTAGACGCGGAAATTGTGAAAGGAAATTGTAGACAGCATGTCACAAGTAAAGAAAAAGGTTGTAGTCATAATGGGGCTGACTTTAATTTTCCGGCATTCATTGGGATTCCTTGTCTAATATGGACCATAGTAGTTCTGCATTACAAGTATTGTATACAACATATCTTTTTAATGCATATGGATTCAAGAACCACCAAAGATTTACGATGAAGTATTGAGACTGCTTTTAACTAACCATTGAAAGTTTGCGGTGATAAGTTAAATATCAACGGGGAATTTAGGGACTTAGTGACCATAATATAATTAGATCTTAATATAAGCTTCTTTCTGGGGCCAAATGCAAGTTAATAAGGAAAAGATCTTAGATTTCCGAAATGGCGATTTAACCAAATTTCGAGACATGCATAGTACAACTAACTGGGATAAAACGTTTAAAGACCAAAACTGTTTTATCAGGTGGGAACATTTTAGCAAAAATTTATAATTAATATTCAGTCAGTATGTTATAAAGATAAACCCATTAGGGTGGCTAAGAGAAAACCTGTTTTGGTGGAATAGAGAGATTGAGAATAAGGGATAAAATCAACGAAAAGTAGCGAGTAGGAATGTTTGTAAAAAGTAAATCAGAGTAGGCTAAAAGTTACACTGACCGGGAGGAGTATAGATGAAATGAATTTTAGATAAATTGATATATGAAGAAACTCAGAATGAACTGTAAGCCCAGATCAATAAAAGATTAGTGACGAATATAGATTAGGGAAGCAAGCGATAAAAAATTTAGGCAAGGTTTAGTAATGCAATTATCTACATCAGAAGAAGCGCTGTATAGATGCCCTTCAGCGTGTTTGAGTGAAGTTTAGAAGAAAGTAAAAGAATAGGACAATTGGTGCCTATATTAAATATAGTAACCATCTGAAATGTTAGATGAGTAAATGGCAGGGAGAAAATGAGAGGAGGTTGTGTTGCAAAACAATTTTCAAAGATGCTTATTGGTAATGTAATTGCATTTGTGTTGTTACTGAGTGAATAGATGTTATTAGAGTGAGAGTAAGAATTGGAGAGTATAATACTTATTATGTTCGTTGTTATTTTTTGGTTGAAGAGTGCGTTTCACTCGACATTAGAACAAAGAAATAGACTTCACATGATTTGTGAATTTTGCAGTGTGTAAAAAAGAAGAACTAATAGAGAGAGCGCGCTTTATTAGGATGCGAGTTAGGTTGAGAACCAGTAGTTAAGGCTGCGAGTGCACAATCCTTCTACATGCATTTAGATGGAAAATGATTTTGAGAAAATGAGGTGATGAGAATAATAAGCTAAGAATTATCTTTCGAAATGAGGGATTTTAGTTTAATGGATTTACAACAGTGCCGTATAGGATTACACGCGAAGCTATTATAGTGGGACGGAAATGTGCCACTGTATTTATGCTAGATTGGTATTTGAGTAGTTATTATATGTTCTTATATCGTGGTGTAGGCTTCTGAATGGATCAAAAGTATGTATGACGATTAGTGAAGCGTGTGTAAGAATTAATAGGGTTAAGCAGTTTGATTGGTTTTGTTGAATTAAATAGCCCGGAAGTGAGAAAGGTTAGTGTTTATGCTCCTTTGGTTATTCCCAATGGTAATATTATGGGTACCAGAATGGGTTAATTGAATTAAACTTGCGGAGAAAAATGGTGGGCATATGTAATGCTCAAGGGAAGATGTTCCCTATGGTTGTTATATATAGGAAATGAATGGGTAGTAAGGAAGAAGAAATAATATGGTGAGAAGAGAGAATGTTAGTAGGGGCTGCCCAGTAAATCCTTAATGTATATGCCGTGTATAAATATATGTGCTTTGTTGTAAAGGTGTGTGCCGAATCCTGAAAAGGATTGAAGGATTTAAGTGAATTTTGGTAGAAGAAAATCCAAGGTCATTATTAGGATGATGTAAAAAGAGAATAGTGTGTGGAGATTTGAAGAGTAAATAACAGCATATAGATAGAGTATAATCTTGATGTTTCGTGTGAGAGTCAGGTACTCCCTCCCAGCTCTAAGTACGTTGAGGTTTGTTAATGGCCATGGAACGCCCAAGTGTATCTAGTTTATAGAACTAGGTTTTAGTAGGGTAGTTCGTGTCTTAGGTGAGAATACACGGACCAAATAATGCAGTTTTGTAGTAGGAAAGTTGAGATGCAATTGGCAGGAATGGTCCTCTGTAGCGTAATACCAAATCCGATTGTATGAACATGTGATTCATGTCGGACCTTAGTCTTGAGTGCTCGATTAGAGTCCTCTACATGTATGGTATGATAGTTACCTGATGATTTTGGGAGTAGTGAGTACTGAATGGTGTGTGGAATAATAGAGAGTTATGTATACTAACAAGTTTTCTCAAGTTACAGAAGGCTGTCTATGATCTAAGAGGGGCATTGTAGGTGTTTCGCAAGCAACTTATACATAAGTGAGGACTGATGAATCGTTATTAAGAAGTTTGTGTGGAGTTGTGGAAGAAAAAGGTGGGTAAATATGAGAAATGATGCAAGAGTTAATGGTTTTGGAGAAATGGTTTTTGGTTCCATGTGGAAAAGGGGTATATTAGGGTTGGAGTGGTTACTGCAATGAGTGTATAAAGGGATTAAAGCCGGAGTTGGTTGTTTTGCAAGGAGAAATTATTAGAGTGAAGAGTGGAAGAACAAAGGTTGTGTTTTTTGGGAACACTGCCCTAGCAACCCTACAGTGGCGAATCAAATCATCGGATGGGAGCGAAGAACCCGAATAAAAGGGTAGGTTAAGAAGTGAAAGGGTCCTGTGCCGTCGCAACAGAGCGCGATATAACTAGTGCTCTTTTGTGTAAGGAGGCCGAGAGCAATAATTGGTTTCCTGCGATTGCAGGGTCCCATAGTAAGAATAAAAAAATGATTGAATTTTTAAGGAGGATGGCCTGATTATAAGTTTTAGAATGGGGGCTCTAAAAAATTGGTTGTGGCCCAGGAGCCCGAGGTTGACCCTTTAACAGATTGTTGACAGCTAATATGATACCACCTAAAGTGGGCCACCTCCCTGAGTCTCAGCGCCCCGTCGCCCAATGTGAGTTCCCCATGAACGTCGTAGGGATGCAAACTTTCCCTGTTCATGTGACCAAACCTCTCGACTTAAATTTATCAAATAAAGTGGGCACTCCTTGAAAAACTCCCGCGCTTCGGGGCTGTTGCCCTTTCCCTTTTCCGCGTTTTGTCCATGTCTCATAACCTGTCCTTTCCCGAATGCCGGTTGGGTGGGCAGTAAATCAGTGGACATACATGTGTCAGAATAGAGGGTAAAAGATTTAATTAATAGTATTATAAAAAGTAATGTAAGGTTTTTTTATCACCTAGAGTGTACCATAAATAATAAGTCTTAATTTAATTAACTACGTTAAATAATAGATAATGTTGAGTAGATTGGCTCATTGTGAGGTAACTTTGTTCGAGACCAAGAAAATAATAGATATATAGATTTTAGGTTTATATACTGAAGATCTGATATTAAAGCAGTAATTTGAATTAATATAATAAAAGTAGCTATTACTAATCAACTTGAGAGCATAAATCAAGAAATTAAAAGCTTAATAAAATTATAAAATAAGATGCTGTAAGGCATTATATAAATCGCAATGGTTAATTTATATAATTTATTTAATATCACTCTTACCAATATAGGATATATATAGTTAAAATATAAAAAGGAAATATTATAATAGCTATATTTTAATACTTAGGTCAATATTAGTATTGTGCACAAGTTTGGGCCCCTTACTTTTAGAAAGACTTAGATATGCTATAGAGCAGTTTAGTTTTTTTCAAACGTTATATATTATAGTTATACTATAATAAGTTAATGACGGGATTGCAACGTAGAGCAACAAAGGATGATTTCTGGGTTTGAGGGTTAAGAGCTATGCAGGAAGTAGCTGTTAGGGTAATTTAAAAGAGATGACGAGAATTTAAATGAAAAGTATTATAGTTAGGAATAAATTATAATTTTTCTTCCTTTCTCTCGTCTAGAACTAAACGGCTAGAAATATTTACTCAGAGTATGAGGATCAAATGATAATAAATGTTTCAACAAAATAAAATGCCTCATTAGATTGGTGAAATACAGTATACCAAATAAATTTTTACATTAAGTAGAACTAATGGACAATATTAGTGACCTGGTAACGGTATATATATATATATATTATTATATACAAATAATAAAATACTTGAAAAGTTTATAATAAGTAAGGAAAGCTCAATAGCCCTCTAATTAAGATATTTTTAAGAAAGCCAAAATAAGTAATTAAGGTATTGTTTAAATTTTAAATGTATATATAGTGGTTTGCCGCAGAAGGTTGTTGAGTGTTACTCTAAGTCATTTAATCAGGTGTTTGGGCAATGAGTGAGGAGCCAGCTTCTCAACAGAGCAGGGTTGGGAGAAGAAATAATTCAAACACCTGGACTCTTACGGATTTGAGAGGAAATTTAGAAGAGGAAGGATGACGAACAACTACGTGGAAATTGTGAAGGTCGCAAAGGCTGCGGAAATTAATGAAGAAAGGATTTTGATTACCCAGAATATGGCAGCAATTCCTTGACGGCACTAACCGCATCATCAGAGCTGTTACTTCTATAGAGTCATGCATCTGTGTTCCGTTTTATAAAAAGTCGTTGCGTTTTATATTATAAATTCATCATTGTACTTAATATGATTTTCTTTTCGATTAGCCACACACTATTTTTTTATATTTTCAACATACTCAATATTAACATATAGTTTTTTTTTTGTGTTTTTTTTTGTAATAACAGTTTAACTTTGATTATCTTTCTGTTTTCCTCAATAGTTTTCATATATGTCTTACCCTTCATTGAATTGCACGAAAAAGAATTTTTTCTTTTGTTCTTTCCTTTGAAAGCATTATTTCCTAATTGCTTTTGTGTAGTGAGAGGAAAGAAAATAAAACAAAATAATATTTTTTTTATCTTTCCAACTCAAACGGTCTGTTTTTAGTTACCTTGATTGAAATCAGCTGTTCGTTTTCAAAAAAGACTGAATCTCTTTGCTTTCAGAGAGGAAAATTCAGAATTTTTTAAATCACACAACTATTTTTTTTCTATTTCTTGAAACGTTGTCTGGCAACTTAGATGCACCGAAATTAAAAAGAGAGAAAAGTAGCCAAGTATCAATGTAGTTAGTTGATGTACGGTCATCAGTTTTCTAGTTAGCTGTGCAGACGTGGCAAGGCATTTACGTATGTCTTTGATAGGTTTTGCATTCAGGCACAGATAGCATCAAAAGGTTACAAATTATCAGGCACACCGGCACTTTTAATGTTATGAAGACTACTACAAAAAAGTGTACCTTGGTGAAAATTTTTCAATCTGCTAAAATGTGTTCTTGTTACTGAGGGACTATAGGCATATTTTGGCCATGCCCTATAGGAGACCTCAAGGCAAGCAATTGCAAACTAAATGTTTCACTCTAATTAAACCTATATATATATATATATAATATTATAATATATATCTATATATTATATATTATTTTTATATATTTAATATATATATAGTATATAAGTATATATATATATATACTTCTATATATATATAATATATTATATATATATTTATATATTATATATATATAATATATATATATACTATATATATATATATATATATATATATTTAATATACTATAATATATAGTATATACTATATATTATATTATATATATATATATATATATATACCGTTATATATTGCGATAGAAGCTTTTACTTTATAATTTAAGATAATTAACTGCCCCTTCTTCAGAAAGTTAAATTTTTAAAAATAATTAGACTATAAAATATAAAAATAAAATCAACATTTGATACCTTAATTTAGCTTCTTAAAAATAAAGTAATTTTAAAAACAAGAGAAAATAGGTTCAAATTTCTAAATAAGTTACTTGTGGTAATACATTGTTAAAATGACATTCTTCAAACCAGAAGTTTAAACATATTTCATAATTATTCGTTTTTTTTTTCATGAAAATTCATTTTTTGAAAGATTTATTTTTTCAGTGTCCTAAGTCTTTCTTTGATAAAAGAAAGACTCCTTCCCAATAATAGCAGTCAATTTTTCAAGCTAGGAAAGATTTATTGTCATAATTTACCCTTCGCGTTAATTATCAATTTTCCTTTTTTTCTCGAAATAATATTTATATTACTGGAACGCCATCTGGCGGACAAAGAAAGAAAATGTTCTATTTGATGTTGGCAAGAAAATTATATACACAAGAATGTTTGTGGTTTGTAGTATTTAGAAGAAATTATTTGTATATTTACATACAGCACAACCTAAAAAAAAAATAAAGCAAATATACATCCCTAGAGCTATCAAAATAATAATAATAATAATAATAATAATAATAATAATAATAATAATAATAATAATAATAATAATAATAATAATAATAATAATAATAATAAAACCACAGTTTTTGAGGTCGAGTTTTTTATTTTGTTTCCTACTAGCTTTTGTTTTATGGTATTTTCATTATCTTCAAGTATTTTTTAGCCCAATTTATTTTATCTTTTGTAACAGCTTTAAAATGGTTGGGACAGATCTGTCTTTTGGTGTATGATTCATCATGAACCCGATGAAAATCCAGAAAGACGCAAATGAAGATATCTTTTTTCCACTGAACTGATTTTAAGTTTCATTACAGATTTGGAAATGATTTGGTGAGTTCTTTCTTATGGTTATGTTCGATCAAATTAACACCCGAAAATAAACGTTTAAAAAAACCGTTCCTTATGGGGTTCTTTTTCTTTTTCTTTTTCTTTTTATGGCATTACCAATCTTTTTAGGTTTCTTTCATTTCATTTTCTTTTAGCAATAATAACGTCTTAAAAAAAATTAAAAAACATGGGGCGCATTCTCCCTATTCATACCTATATAAGTTTGATTTTAAAGTGAAAAATATATACACGAGAATATGTGGTTTGTTATATTAAGAAAAAACTTATATGTATTATTTTACTTACCTAAGCTCTGTATTTTAATATTTTTTAAGTATTTTTTTTTTTTAATTTTCCGTTGTATTACGTTTGCATGAGTGTAAGGGAACACGTAATGATTATTCAAATTTTATATTTAATATGCTAACTGTTAAAATATATTATCATGATATCTGAATAAAAAGATTTATCTTTTATCGCAACATCTGTTCTATTTGACAGATTAAAATTGGATATTAATTTCGAATGAAAACTTAATCAAGCGGCTCATAAAATATACTTATCTTATACTGGATTCCTCTGAGGGACGTTTTATGGAACATGATATGAAAGCAGCTTATTTTGGATATATATATATATATACTAATATATATATAATATATATATATATATTTGTATATAATAAATATATATATATATATATTTTAATATATATATCTTATTTATTTATGTTTGCTATAAAATGTGTACACATTTTCTAAATCAGTGTATCATATATAATATAGGTGGACGTTTGGCATTTATAAAATTAAGACAAACTTTAGTTTAAAACTACAACTCATAATCTCAAAAACTACAATAGATACAGGGAAAAGGAATACATTGTTGGAATCCTGGTAACATTTTAGTGCGGAAAAATGTAAAAAAAAAAAAAAAAAAAAAAAAAAAAAAATCACTTATACTTTACAAAAACTACAATAGCTACAGGCGAAAAGGAATACATTTTGGGAATCCTTGCTTAAAATTTTGGTAAATTTAACAAAATAAAAGTTATTAGGTGATTAAAAATAAATTACCATTGTGCTATATTTTTTTTTTTTTTACGAGAAAAGGAGGATAGTATATATATATATTATTTGTTTAAAGGTATTACACGGCAGTATAGGGGCGTCGAAGCCCGACGGGGAAAAACAGGGGGGGACGTTTTTCCATATCCCGTACGGAGGAGGGGCGGAGAACGCCCCCGCGCACCCAAATATACCAAAGGGAGCGGGGGTTCCGGAGACTCCTCCCGGAGGGGGGAATTAGTTCCTTACCCCGTTAGTTCCCCGGAAGAAGGCGAGAGACCCGCTCTTGCCATTCGGTGCGGTTATACCCTTTGGGTATGCCTCTAGTTAAAAAAAAAAAAAAGCAAATTTAATAGAAAGTCTATTTATTTTACGAGTAACCAATAAAAGGAGTCTCTAAATAGTCTTTCTAATCATATTACTATTAATATAAACAATAATTTTTTTTTTTTTTTTTTTTTTTTTACATTCCTATGTAAAATTTTACCAGGATTGCCCAAAAATGTATTTCCTTTTTCTTTTGCGTGTTAGCTAATTGTTCAGTTTTTTTTTTTAGAGATATAACATTTTTTTGTTTTTTGATTTTTTTTTCTTTTTTTTTTTTTTTTTTTTACATTTTCCGCAACAAAACTAAATGTTTACCAGGATTCCAACAAATGTATTCCTCCCTTTTCCCTGTATCTATTGTAGCAGTTTTTGAGATATGAGTTGTAGTTTAAACCAATTATCATCTAATATATAATGTAATATATAATTATATATAATAATATATATAATATATATATTAATATTATATAATATATATATAATATATATATTATATTATATATATATATAGATATATATATATATATATAAATATATATATATATTATATACTATGTATATATATAAAAGTTATGTATGAACCAGAACAAAGCAACTTTAACGGATACACGGGGACGGCGGAGGCTCGGGATTAAAAACATTCGCAGATAGCGCCTCTATGAACTGATAAAAATGTTTCTAACTGGGGCGAAATGAGGTAAGATAAAGGTTAGGTTTATGTTACGTTTAGTGCCGTTAGTTTGTGTGTGGTGTACTGTTCGCATTATTGTATGAATATGTGTTTTGTGATTGGTTCTATTAGGTTGACTATGTTCCTATACTAGTTTCAAATTTAAAACAAAATATAAATATTTATGCCGATTAATATTATTAAATTGCAAATAATAAATCAAAGATTAGTCTTTTTAAATTTCTTCTCACTGCATTCTTGAAGAAAGGAATGAAAAACAGTGGAGCAATTAACTGTAAGAGAAGAGAATCAGCAAAGATGTGGGAGAAGCGGTTTCAAGGTGGAATTGAATCGAGACTTTTGAAAGAGGACATCTGGGGGGTTCCAATATATTTCAGTCATTTTCAGGTGAGCTACAAACTAGTTCGCAAAAAGAAATAAACGAGAATACAATTTTATTACTTTCAACTGCTTCTTCGTTCACCCCCTAAAATGTTTTTTTTTTTATTATTTTTTAAAAAACTTTCGTATTGATATAGACTACATAACTACTGCTACACTATTAAACTGGATGTCCGTTAAGTCTTATTGTTCTTCTATATATATATATATATAATATATATCATATATATATATATATATATATATATATATATATAGATATATAATATATACTTATAATATTATATATATATATATATATATATTTAGTATATATAGTTAAGAAAGTTTTATAGCTCTGCTATTAAGAGTTGACGGAATTTTTTGCCTTTAATTTTTTGATCCCTAAAAAGATACACTTTTTCGGTTTTTTATGAGGATTTTTTTTTTTTAAACAATAAGTCCATTAAAATTAGACGTTTTATTTTTCAAATACTGAGAAAACATAATTACCAAAATTAAACTATAAACATTTTAACTTAAAAAATTACTAAGAAAAAACAAAGCTAAAAAAAAAATTGTTTCTTGAAAAGTATATGTTAAATTTTAAAAACTGTTACTTTAAATTAAAAATAAAACTTTTATCTCTTCTTTAATACTATAACTTTTGGTACAATATATTTCTGCATTTAATATATAATATATTATATAATATATATAATATATAATATATATATATATATATATATATATATATATATTCATATATATATATATATATATATTATATATAGTTATTATATATATAGTTATATATTATACCGTATATATATATATATATATATATTGATTACATTATTGATAAAGATGGATAATACATATATTTTATAATGTAATAATAATATATAAAATATATATATATATTTACATTTATAATATTTTACTATTATATCCGATATGCGTAAGTTCATAATTGACATATTATTATGATTATTAATTACGAATAACTAAAAAAAATGTGTATATATAGTAATTATATATATATAACGTAATACTAGATAAGTATTATAACCTATATTATAGGGTATTACTATATAAAATCAATCCCAATATCTAGACACTAGACTTAATATACTAATTTTTAATAATCAGGCTAAATATATAATTATATTAATATGTATATTAATATATAAATTTTAAATTCTAAAATATACTATCCCTAGAATATGAGCCAATATTATATAGTTAGTGGCAAGCTTCAACATAAATTGTTACACGCATTGAAGGCCCCACGGCCTCAATCATTTAGGTCATTATATAAAATCAAAATAAAACAAAGAATAATTACAGACGAAGAAAAGGTTCAAAAGTTACAGATAAAACAAAATCTGTTTTTAATTGTAATAAAATTTTCCCCACATTCCTAAGATTAAAAAACTACAAAGAAAAATGAAAGTCGACTAGAAATAAAATATAATCTGTATTCAAATAACGAACAAATTGATATTTATTTAACAAGTAAATCAAGAATTGTATTTTTATAACTTATATTGAACAAAACATTAATAATTTAAATTTTATTATATAGCATCTATACCTTCCAATTATTATAATAATATGAATATCTTTGCAGAACTGAAGATAAATCAAATTTTTGTGTACCGGTTCCGAAAACATTTTTACTTTTGACATTTGAAAGTGTTACATAGTGTTTACTTGGCACAGTTCTATACACACGCAACACATCGCAACACGACACCACACAACACACACACCTTACACACCACACGACGCACCACACACACATATTAATATAATACTTATAATATATATATATATATATATAAGTTTATAATTATATTATATAAAAGTATGATTATTTCTTTATGTCCGTTTTTAAATCCTATATAAATATATTAGTACTAATACAGAAAAAATAAAATATATAAAAAATGCTATTTATAAAATTTATATTGTAATTAATTATACAATTTAAACTCATTTAGGAGGCAAAAGCTATTATTAGTTCTTGAGAGGAGAAACAAGAGCTCCAATCCGTTTTGAGTGTATATATTATGTATCTGTAACCTTAGCTGTACTCCTTATAAGATATCACACATCATAACTATTTAATATATATTCCTTTTTGTTATGCCTCACCCCTCTTAAAAATATGAAACAGCACAAAATTCAGAAACTCTCTCTCCAACCGAGCTTAATCTTGGGGTTCGTTAAAGGGCAGAGATCGCCGAATCAGTATAGGCTACAACAACAGACTAGCCATTAAACAAGTGCCCAGGCGTGCACCTGTGGCACTCTCTAGAAATAATTCATTTTATAATAAAATTGAAGGTGGTATTATAAGATTATGAGTATTAAATGTTACTTATACAGTAAACATCTCTTTTATTAATAAGTGTCATTTGATACGTAATGTATTGATTCGACAAGTGAAAATAATGATGATAGATAAAAAAAATGTAGAGAACGTGTCGATCAAAATAGCCCAGTACATCGAACGATCTATAACTTTCGCCCCTGTGCTAATAGTACATTTAATACAATCTAATATTTCGACATATGATTACTCACGAAAATGTGGTCGAATTGTCAAAGACACCAAATCTTATGCTTATTATACAAATAAAATGGGGTCTATCATATCTGTGTTTTATGATGATTGTTACGGCTGTTAATACAAGTTGCGACATCAAAAAATACTATTTAATTCAAGTTCCATTCTTATAATTATTGTACCCGGGGTGACGGATTTTAATTCTATGGATTAATTGCTTCGAATAAACTCATCTACTCGCTTAAATATATATCAGTATATATATAATATTAATTATATTATATATATATATATATATAGATATATATATATATATATTAATATATATAATATTATATATATATATATATATATAGTAATTATATTAATATATATATATTACAGTAAGGAGGTAGTGTCAGAGATACTTAGCAATGAGAGAATGCTCACATATATATATAGTATAAATATTTATATATATTATATATATATAATATATATATAATATATATTATATACCCTATATAAAAATATATATATATATATATATTTAATATATATTATATTAAAGGTTCACAGCTTCACGTTGATGCCTTATTAGGAGGAAAACGCTCTAGGTAATTAATTTAACCTAAGATTAAACAATTATGGGATTGAACCTTCCAGCCCCTTGCCTGCGACTCTGTCAATTCTACCGATTGAGGCCACTGTAGGAGAGTGAAATAAGTATATAAATAGCACATATAATATATCTATATATAATATATATATCTACTATATATATACTATTATATATTTAGTTTTATATATATATCTGACATAATAGTTATATATATATATATATACATGGGCGTCATTAGAGCAAAATTTAAGGGGGGGCAAATAATTATATATAGTATATATATAATCATAATATATGTATTATATAGTATATTAAAAAATATATTATAGTTTAAATATATAGTATGTATTATATATTAATTTACCTTTAAGTTATAATAAAGTTTAAAGAAGTGAGGTTATAAATTTTTATTTAAATAAAATTATTAATATAAATTATATATATATATTATTATACTGTATATATATATAAATGATATAATATGTATAGTGTATGCATAGTATAGGCGAGGAATTCTGAACAGCTCGGAATGACCGGCTTACTCACGGAACGGAATGAGAACGGTGACGCGTATCATGGGTATGTAGTGATTGTCCCTGCTTGGAGGAATCCATGAGGCTCGCGGAAGATATAGAGGGCCATTCTACGCACTTCAGGCACAGTTGATTCGGCCGGTGCTGGGGGGGGAAACGATTATCCCTCATCTAAGTCTGAGGTTTTCTTGGACCCGGATGAGGAAAATAGAATACCTCCCTTCGAGGAGGGGAAGAAAAAAAAAATAATATTCATAATTTACGAAAAGTTTATTTTCAAACAATGAGTATAATTAGGAAAGAAGCTTATATTATGAAGGATAGTATATATCATATTTTTAGCTTGGAATTAGTAAGCAATTTCAGTATTTCTTTTTCCTTCACACAAATAGTTATATCTTCTGTCAATTAATATTTTTGACGTGAAACTTTTCCCTCTTGTAGGAATATATATATACTATATATATATAATATAATACTACTATATATGAAATTATATATATATACTATATATATATATATATAATATATATATATGTTATACCCTACAAAAGTAATAGTATTCTCCTACGTATTATGATGATAATAGTATTCCTTTATATATATATATATAATATAGGGTTATATTTTCTATATATATATATATTATATATATATAATAATATCATATATATATATACATATATACATAGCCAATTTAATCTTTCGTTGGAGATAGTTGCCTTCGTCACGTTTTAACACGTCGTAAGGTACTAAACAATCTTTTAGTTGTATAAGTAGTTGCTGAAAGTTTGAAAAGTACTTTGATAGCTTGTGCAACTGTTGGGAAAATTGTGCAATGATTTTGTAGTAATGTGCTGTAAGTCATTTTCTCATCTATTTGTTCCTTATCTGATTCCTTCCAGAAATTAAACCAAGATTCTGCTTCACCAATTATTTTGGCAATGTTACATTCAGTTATAGTAAGTTCAATTTTTTTTAAATATTCTGATTTGGTTAATTTTCTTATTCTAACTGGTTGCAAAATGCAAGAAAGGTAGATGTTATATTGTGTTCCGAAAATTTGATACCAAGAGATGAAATGAGAGAATCAATGTAAGGTATAAATACTGAAACTTTGAAGCAATCCTCAGCAAAATTTTTGATGTCCCTGAGTCTGGGATTCTTTTGGATAATGTACGTGGCAATGAAAAATCTTCACAAAAAAATCTTAATTTTTTTAAAAATTCCTTTAAAAAAAGACTGCATTATTTTCACTTCTATTCGTTTTAAAATATTTAAGACTTTTCTTATGTGACAATGAACCTCATTCAAATTTATTACTTTAGTTTGAAGAATATTTGCTATGGTCTCCAAATATGAACTATATTTCGCCAAGGTTATTAAACAGATGAGAAATGTAGGACCTCCTACTGCTGATGAACGCTGACATGCTGCAGTTCGTGTGATTTGCGTTTCATCTGGATCAGATGAGAGATTTTCTAATGATAATTTTATTTGGCTAAAATGTTAAAAAAATATCCTAATTGATTTATTCTTTGCAGACAATCGTTGTTTCGCATAACAATGGTATATTTGCTACCAAATTTCTGCGTGACATACTTTCAACGGAAAAATTTTATAAATTGTTTTACAATTCCAACTGTTGTTTCGAAATTGTTTGAACTCGCATCTTGTGATCACTTTAAATCTTTATTAATTTAAAGAGATGGAACATCATGTTAAAAATTTGTACCTTAGCACACTGATCTCTTATTAACTAATGAACTCCATTTTCTTTTTGCCAGCTAATGGCTGGAGCATCCACATCAATAACCAAGTCCAGACAAGCTTACTCATAATTTTTATATTAATATAATATCTCAAATGTTAGTAGACAATTATCTTCAGCTTTCAGTTATTTTAGGTAAGATAGATTAAAGCCTAGAAAATTCTTCCAGTTTCCTTAATCAACTCAATAGCGAACACAAATCGAATAGCTTTTACTGTCCCGGATATGTTTGCGTCTCGTCTTTGCTAAAAAAGGTAACGAGAAAATATTCACATAATTGTTTATTGAAGTTATACAAAATTTATTTACATATCAACTTTCCACAAATATAAATATTAAAGTTCATTTCTGAATCAAATGTAGATATGTGCTGCTTGCCATTTTTCAATCCGCTTATTTCAATGTGTTCCAACAAAGATAACATCTTCAGCTTCTACTCTCTGTTTAATTTAAGCAAATCCGCGAAAATTGCCTTAGGTATTCTGCAGCGCTCTCTTACGATAAATAGCGATATCATTCATGTAAGGTGCCACAATAACATTAAGTAGAAAATTAAAGGTTTTCAAAATTTTACCTATTTTTTTGAACAAATAAAGTCAATCAGCAACATGCGGTACTGTTCTAGTTACACTTAAACGTCTTATTTAATATATATATTCGTTTGAAATTCTTTTGCACTAGCTGATGTATCTTTATTACCATACTGAATTTACAAGTTGGCTTTAGCACCTATTGAATTGCATGCTTTATATTTTTCTAAAATAGTTTTACGATAAATGAGTCAAATATACCTCTTTTGAAAGAAGGTCTAAATAAGACACACAATCTCTACAAGAACGATCCTTTCTCAGTATTATTTAGAATTACGCTTGCCAGGAAATTGTTGCAATCAAGTTTCATTCTTAAGAAAAAGCCTTCTTTCACCTCTTCAAACATCTTATAAAATTGTATGGGTTTAAATTGGCTGGTTTGTACAGTTTCGTATTTTAAATAAGTTGTTAAAAAGATCTTTTTAATATTGGTAATCTCCAAATTTATGTTAATTTCCAATTGTCCAGTTCTCATTTTCCTCTTGGTACATTATATCCCAAGTAAGCTAACACTAACTAAAATTTAGTCATCTAATAAGCATGATTTAGGCATATCTAAAATATATACACTTGGAGATTCATCACATCAACTTAATTACTAGAATTTCTACCTCTATAAATGAGTTACGTTAGTTTGTCAATCACAAGTGAATTACTGTAATATCATTTCTAACCTATTTTAATGTAAAAATCTTAATACTTAAATTTCAATTATTACTTTTTACACGATTTAATAATAATATTAATAATTTTTACCTCATCCCTGCTACTTCTTTTCTAGGCTTTCTCACTTTAACACAAGTGATTACCTTCGACTTTCCACTGACATATTTGCTAAAACTTTTTCTATCTCATCTAGACGATTCAAGAAGTATCTTCTGTCGATACATATTTTATACCTTATTATGAATGTTAAGAGCATAAATGAAAAAGCTTAATTATGCATCAAAAAAGTCTTAATAAACCATTATAAAAAAATACAATTCAGAATTATTTTTAAACGTGTTACGATTCTCGGATTGGGGCAACAACGAAGGTATGGATGGGGTATACATATGAAGCGACATTACATTATATATATATATAATATTATTATATATATATTATATATAATTAATATATATATTATTATATATATATATTTATTATAATATTAATATATATATTAATTATTATTATATAATATACGATATAATTATTTTTATTAATATATTATATATAATATATAATATAATATATTATATTAAATATAATATATATATATATTAATATATATATATATATATATATATATATATATATTATATATATATATATACTATATATATATATATAATATATATTATATATAATATATATATATAATATATATATATATATATATATATATTAATAATTATTATAATCATATATATATATATATATATATAATATTAATTATATATATATATATTTAATATTATATATTATATATTTATATATATATATTATATATTAATATAGTATATATATTAGTAATATATACTATTATATATATAGTATATATATATATAATATTATTTATAATTATAATTAATTTAAATTATTATTAATTATAATATTATATATAATATAATATCATATATATATTTAATATATTATTTTAATATATTATTATATTAATATATATATATATATTAATATTATATATATCTGTTTATAAATAATTAATATTATAATTACCTGTATATTAATATATTATATAATATATATAATATAATATAAAATATATTATATTAATATATATATCGTGTTTAACCGTAGGGTAATCTTAAATAAAAAATTTCGTGTTAAATAAGATTCATGTGATGAGTAGTAAAAATCTCAGTGGGGGCCATTATGTGCCCATACCTTGCCAACCTTAATAAACTTCGCCCATATAATATATATATTTAATATATTAAATATATATATATTAGGTATATATATATATATTATATATTAATAATATAAATATATTATAGTATTTAAATACATGTGATTTATTGATGTAAATGATTAAATACAAATGATCTAAAAACAAATGATCAATAATTTAAGTGATCTAAATACAATATGTTTATATATATTTATATTTTAATATATATATATATATTTATATTATATAGAATATATTATATTATAATATATTATAATATATATTATATATATATATAATATATATATATTATATATATATATATTATAATATATATTATTAATATATATATATATATAAACTATAAATATATAATATCCCTCTATATAAGAATATGATGTACACTATAATACATACTTACATATATTAGCTATATAGTTTGATATTATAATATATATATATTATATAATATATATATAATAATATGTGTGTGTTGTATGTATGTGTGTGTGGTGTGTGTGTGTAGTTGATGTGTGTATGTAGAGAAGCTTGTGTGTTGTTTATGAATGTGTTCAATGTGACTGCTAGAATTTAAAATATGGAATGGTTGTGTGTCTTGTGTTAAGTTTCCTAATGTTTCTTTCGTTACTTTACTTAGAAAATAAGTCGTGATTTAAGAATGGTAGATATAGAACTCATGTTTTTATGTATTTTATATGACAATATAAGGTATGGAATTGATTTCCCTCTCTGTAAAGGCCTTTAAAACTCATTATCAAAATATTATACAATATAAAGGAAAGAGAGAGATTGCCTATCGTGCTTTATTTTCAATCAGAAATAAAAGTGATATAAAACTCTATAATTATAAAATAAATATTTAAATATACATATATATAAAATATAAATAATATGAAAACAAAAATTTCATAAATTTCTCTTTGAGGGATAATAGAGTTTTTTAATAAAATTATTATACATTATTGATATTTCTATATTAATTTTAGTGATTATTAGACCATATAATTTGTGGCCAGGTTGTCAAATTATTTATTTAATTTTATATATTATATAAATTTAAATTATTTATTATATATATATTAATTATTAATATCTTATTTATTATATATATTTAAATTTAATATTTTTATATATTTATTATTTTAATTAATTATTATATTATTTATATTATTAATTTATATAATTAATTTATTATTATTATTAATTTATTATTAATTATTATTAGGTACAATATTCAGAAGTATCTCCAGTATATTAGTTCCTCTCGATTACTAGAAATAATGAAAGTGTAGCTACAGTGGAAAAAAAAAGAGTTAATATGCTTATTATGTTTTTATTTTTCTTAAGCATTAATTTAAATTAAATGAGGAAGTAGATAGTAGAGGATTAAAATGAGACAATTAATGTTGATTAGAAAGTGCATTAATAATGACATTTCAAGACAATTGTAACACCGATGAGGTCTGTATGAAATAATTAACTGAATGACTCGGATATAGTATTATATAATGACATTTCCAGACCGCTGATTCGTTCCGTAGTTGTAAGAGAAGTTCAAATTTATTAAAACACTTGATTCACAAGTTGATATAACAAGATTTCTTAAAAGGTGGAAAAATATAATAAATTAATTCCGTAAAAAACCTAATTTTCAGGGCCTACACAAGTGCCGATTTATGATTAAGCACACCCTCTTCGATCGTATGTGAGGTATCCTAAGCATGCCCTCTCCTGTTCCTGAAACTGAGCCAGGACCGGTTTTGTAAGGGCGCACGCCTGCCGCGAGCGTGTGCCCATTACATGTAGAAGGAGTGTCCACGAACAAAAAAAGAACCGTTAAGAATAAATTTCATAATACAATAAAGAAAATTAATAGTTAAAAAATTTGGCATACAGGGAAACCCTTTTTTGAGTAGTATTCATATGTGTATATAGCAGGTGTACAGAGCTATAGTGGTGAGAGTAGGGAATCCTACGCTCACATGTGGTGACTTTAGAGTGAGGGAATTTGCTGGAAAGAATCAAGCGATTCCCCCCTTGGCTCCTTCATCACAGATGATTCCAGGAAACAATTTTTTATTTCCTAAAAATTTAGATAATAGTCTAAAAGGAAACAAATCTATTTTTACAATTACAATTATAAAAATACATAAAGAACTCCTTAAATACCCCATGATCTGGTGGGGTTTGACTGATTTCAACCTCCTGCTATTGCAAAACCTCTTGTTGACATTTTTGTAGGAACTCGGTGAGAATTTATTCACAAACTATTAACGGTTTTGTTGCGAATATGCGTTCGATCCATAGTATTTTAGATAGAGGAAACTAAAGATGATTTTTTTTTTGGAAAGGGTTAGAAAGTATCGCAAATTTAAGAGAGAGACATTACTGTCTTCTACTCAAGAAATGGGCATTCAGAACTAAGAAAAGCCCCCCGCTCCTATATTATATATTTATTTATTTTTTTATTTATTTTTTATTTAAACCTTACTATTTTTTTCTTGATGGGGGTTTTTTTTTTTTTTCCTCCAAAGTGCGTTCCCCTCGGTTATATTATGATTAAATTCTTTACTATTTCTCAAATTCTCTACCTGACTCTCTTCTTCTTCCTTTTGCTTATAGATTATAGTAAATAAACGTTTTATCTTTTTTACCCGTAAACACACCTTTACAGGATTAAAGGGTGTCATTGATTAGAGATAGTTAGATTTGAGAAAGATATTTCTCTGCCAGGTTTTTACCGAGCAAGACATAGATTATACTGAGTTGATTTCTTACAAGAACAACGGCCCTTGCCTGTGGAGATCTCCGGAGGATCTTTCGGAACCAGAGAGAAGGACGAACAACATTCTTATTTTTATATACAACCTGTGGTGCCAGCAAGGCCCTACGCAGTGTATTAAAGCCACTAGTTCTTCAAATAGGCAGCGTGATTGACTGACCGTAGCACTGACGGAAGTATCCTCATTTCGAGTCAAGTAAGTTCCTGGCACTGATAAATTTTGGCTGAGTGGACGAACATAGAACACCTAGTGACGGAAAGTTACCCCTTTCCGTCCATTTAGAAGGCATAATTTGCTCAAACGTACAATGCCCATTGGCAAAGATAGTCAGGCCTTTTAACCCCGAGTATCATTGGCACATATCATTGACCCATACACCTCTTTGAGTGTCACTCAATGCAGTGGCAGAGAGCTGCATCTTAATGCTTATCTACTTGGACGACGGATTCACGGATTTTGTGAGATGAGTAGACGAGATCGCTTGTGACAATCTTATCTAATGACGAGTAGGTTACACACAATCATTAAATAATTTGGCAGTGAACTGGCTTCCCGATCTGAGATTGAGTCTTTTTTATAGAGCCACAGAACGGAAAAATTTCACCCACTAACACATTTAATACCGAGTCGACGCGTCGCCTGCCTAATGAGGTAGGCGAAGGAATACTTACTTAAATCTGAATCCGATTAAAAAAAACAAGCAGATAAAATTGAAACCATACTATACGGTAGCTTTTACAAATCCACATGTGGAGAGTGTGGAACTTGCTCTGACAGACTTTCCCCTTAAACCTGCGATTCCGGAGATATTTCCTAACGCTTCTTGTTGTTTTTTCTGACAGACATCACAACTCTGTATGACAATTTCTTTGACCCACTAATGCGATAAAATCTGAAAGACCGAAATTCTTTCCCAGGGAACTTTATTTTCACTTGTGACTTTTTCTGTATTATGTATTCTTTTAATTTACTTTCCACAAATTTGGGCAAATTCAGGAGAAAGGCAGTTCGAAGAATCATGCTTCCGCATATTCACTCTGGTATATGATTTACAGGCCAGTTGCTCAAGTCCTAATGCAGACATATTAATACCTTCACCAGGAAGTCTTGAAGCAGACAAAGTCATGCAGTCTGTTTTCATTTTTACAACATTCACCATGCTGGAACCATTTTAATAGGTTATTTTTAACTCCAATAATTATCTACGATTTTAGTTATTACAGTATGAAGTTTTAAAAAACTACCACCTAAATACTTTTCGAG
>JABUQX010120216.1:25000-28523 GCA_015478945.1 Trachelipus rathkii | reverse complement strand
ATTATATCACTTATAAAAATTGCTTTCTTTCTATTTCCTGAAGCTACTTTTTTTCTTTGTCTTAATATTGCGAAATTTATTTAAATTAACATATTAAAATCTTGAAAGTTATTTTACCTAAAAATTTTCATAATTCTTTATGTAATATATAATAAATATCTCACAGTAACGTATGGTTAAATCAACTTCTCCAAAGGGATATGCTTTTGGCTCTATTTTAGCTTCGCCAGCGTCCATTTTTTACTTTTGTACGTGTAACAGTTCTTTTACTGGTAGTATCTGGTTTTAAAAAATTTAATTTCTGTTACGTCACTATTTTTGTGTTTTTTGTTTGTAATTTTAGAGATAATTGGTATAGGAAATATATGAGAGATAATTTTCAAGTGAGAGATATATTTGCTTTTAATAACTTAGATGTCGTTATATTTTAATAAAATTTTGGATATATAGATATTCTAAATTTAATTAATATTTTTTTTTTTTTTTTTTTTGTTTCTATAGTCAAAAATTAATTATATTTCGAATAATAGTTTAAAAAATAGACCTGGAATTAATATCTTATTAAATAGAAATTACTTTTTAAAGTATATATAAAACCAGTGGCAATGCTACCTAATAATTGTATTACATAACAGTAATTTAGATATTATTTTGTTTTTAATCATTAGAAATATATAAAGATATTAGAGATTAACCATTAAATTAACGTTAAATTATATCTGTTTATATATTATTTATTATATTTGTTTTTTATATAGTATATATTTAATATTTATATTTTGTTATTATATTATTTATATATTTATATTATATATTATATATATGAGTATATTAATTTATATATATTTTATTATATTTTATTATATATAATATATATTTTATATTTTAATTTATTATATTTTTTATATATTAGTATTTAATATTTATTAGTATATATATTTATATAATTTTTTATATATTATATTTTTATTTATATATATTTATTATATTATGCTCCTAATTGCTTCCCCATATATCGCAAGCTATCGGTACGCCAGATATATATTATTATTATTTTTATTTATTATCATTATTATTATTTATTTGTATATTTATATATATTATATTATATATATTTATATATTAGTATGTATATATATATATTATATTAGAGTAGTTATATTTATATTTATATATATATATATATATGTTTTAAATTCAATGGATCAAGAGGAGACTTTAAAACTATATAAAAAAACTAGTATTTACCAAGTTAATAAAACCGTGAAACTCTTCAAAAAGAGAGAGGAGAAGAAGAAAAATAAATATTTCAATTATATTTGTTGAAGAAACAAATATCGTCTTGCCAACTTATTTGGTGCACTGATCACTTATACTTTATGGTTTTGACCTATAAATAATATATATTGTTTTCGACATAATTATTGTTGTTTTTCCTGTTTTGCGTATGCATTTCTTCTCTCCTCTCTCGTCCTCCTCTCTCTTGTTATTTCTCTTTTCTTCTTCTCTCTCTTCTTCTGTCTCTCTCTCTCTCTCTCTCTGTCTCTCGCTCTTCTGTTCTCTCTCTCTTCTTTCGTCTTCTCTCTCTTCTGCTCTCCTCTTTCTCTCTCACACATCATTATGGGTTTTTTGATGGCCACTACCCTGTCGACACACACACATCACACACACATATATTATTATTAATGTATATTATATTTATATATATGTTAAAGTAGTATATTATATATTTTATATAGAGTATTATTTATATTATTATATTATTTATTATATTGATAATTATAGTTATTAGTTTTATATTATATTTAGTATATATATATTATTTTTTTTATATTTTAATATATTATATATTTATTTATAGATATATTTCTATATATATGTATTATTATTATTTTATTTGAATTTTTTTATATATGTTATATATAGGATTTATATTATTGTATATTATTTCGTATTATTATTTCGTTTGTTTTTTATTCTCATTTTGAAATCCGATGGAAATCTTTGCTTGTGCTCCTATTTCAGCAGTTTTGCAGCAAATGTGTGATGCTCGTTTATTTGATATCTCTCCTTTTTTCCTTGGATTTTTCAGAGGCATGTGTAGTGTCCTTTGGAGAGTACGTTTTCCGTGTTTAGTTTGATTTTACTCTAAGGTCCTAATTTCTGTATGGTGTACATCTTATATACGGTATCTAATATTACGATGGCAATTCAATGTTTGTATAATATATTTTCTGAATAATTGTATATTTAAATATAAAATGCTTAATCATATTGTCAGATGATAATGAGTTTTTGGTTTGTAGTATTACATTTCTCCTATATGTAGGTTTGGTATAAGATATGGGAAGGCTAGATATGTATTATGATTAGATAGTTATATTGTTATAGATATGATATTGAGTAGATAGGAGTTAGAGAGATGACGATAAGTGGTAGAATGGATAGTTGTATAAAATATATTGCGATACTATGACAAACCTATATAATAGTATATATATATTATTTATTTATATTTATATTATATATTATATTTATATATTATTTTTATTTATTATGTATGTATATTATATTATATTATGTATATTATTATTATTATGTATTTATTTTTTAATTTTTTTATTTTATTATTTAGAGGGGTATATTTGTGAGATGTATTTGGGATAGTTGTTAGGAGGTATTATTGTTATGTATATTATTATTGAGTGATTAATTAAGTATATATAATGATATATATATATATATTATAGAGTATGAGTATATATTTTTATTATTCCTATGAGCTGTATATATGTTATATTACGTTGGTGGTAAGATAGTATTTTATGTATAAATTACATGGAAAGAATGATATATTTGATATTGTATATAGATATGTGGATTGATAGATGAGATAGGAGAAATAGAGTATATAGATAGTATGAGTATGATAGGTATATAGACAAATTGATAGATAGATAGAAGATTAAGATTATTAGATATGATAGATAGAGAGATAGATGAGATATGTATAGTATATGATATTGATATGGATAGATAGATTATGAAGATAGATTAGTTTTGAGGATAGATGTAGATAGATAGATAGGAGAGAAAGTTGGATAAAATCATAAAGATATGAGGAAAATCTTTGTGTTTTTTATATCATTATTGAATATATGTGTATGATACAAAGATATGATAGATGATAGATAGATATATATTGAGTAGATATAGTATGATAGATTCTGAATTAGATTTTGAGGCTTTAAAATGGATGCTAAAAGAGAGTATAGAAACCTGATAAAACATTAGATAGTATAAATAACATAGATAGATATATACATAGTAGATAGATAGATTGATAGACAAGATAGATAGATAGATAGATAGATAGATAGATAGATAGATAGATAGATATAGAAAGATAGATAGATAGATAGATAGATAGATAGATAGATAGATAGATAGATAGATAGATAGATAGATAGATAGATAGATAGATAGATAGATAGATAGAGTTTTATAAATGGATAGCTAAAAA
>JABUQX010120216.1:17500-20000 GCA_015478945.1 Trachelipus rathkii | reverse complement strand
CAGGAAGAGAAATAACTTTCTCTCCTTTTTTTTTACCTTTCTGCTGGCCGCATCATGCTCACTTATTCCTTTGTCAAAGGAGATTGAACCACAAATGATAAACAATGTAATTTTAACATTGTCAGACATTAAAGTTCGTTCCGAATTTGCCTAATGACCATTTTAAGGTAAACTATTTACTAATGGTAACTAACTTCTAATTGTAAACCATATTTTGCTCATTTTTATAAGTTCAACAGAAAAGTATTCAAGTTTGTATTTCTATAAATACTTTTACTGAATCAATTGTAATAACAATATCAAACCAATCCCAAAAGGGTCGATTGTCTCAAGAATTATGCCAGGAATATATATGAGGAATTTGTTCTATATTTCCTACGCACAACAACTCGTTGGATTTCAGACCACTGATCGAAAAGCGGCTCAGTTTTAATATAATTTTTATTTTTATTTTTATTTTTATTTTTTTTTTAATACGATTTTCCTGGGTTATAATAAATTATATATATATTTTTCCTTAATATTTAGATAGCATAAATTATATCACTGGTCAACATGTATTTTGTCACAAAGCAATTAAGGGATGTTTTTTATATGTAGTTTTGTCCACTGATTCAGAAAATGATCTCCAAATGTTTCTATTACACTTAGTTTTAATGTTACACCCTTTTTAAAGATCATACATTACGGGAAATAACAAACACACACGCAACAAACCCCCCCCCCCATATATATATATATATATATATATATATATATATATATATATATATATATATATATATATATATATATATATATATATATATTATATATAATATATATATATATATATATATATATATATATATATATATATATTATATATATATGAGGGGAGTATACTCACACTCTCAGGCGATAAAAATTACCTCCCAATTTTTTTATTTGGTTCGCCGTTCTCTTTTTGCGTCATATTTCTTTACACACCATCCTCCAGGCAACATCTTACAGACACCACCTTTATCCACATAGATATACATACTTATATCCACATCCCTCTCCTAGACAACATCTTACAGACATCCCTATCCCTTATATCCTTATGTGTGGGGGAGAAAGAATTTCCCACATCGTATGTCCTGTGTGTCGTAGAAGGCGACAAAGGGACAGTGGTAGTTGGGTTGGCTGCCACTACCACTTATCTTTTGCCAGGAATGCTAATGCTTTCCTCGGAGAAGGTCGTGATCCGCCGTAAACGGCCTTCTATCTTTGGTCGAAAATGTTTATGAATTTCGTATGGGTAACATGGAATGTCAGAGGAAAATGTTGAGGAGAAGGGAGAGAGGTGATGAATGTATTAAGAAAAGGCAAATTTGATTTGCTCGCTGTGACTGAAACAAGATGAAAGGAAACGGTGAAAATGGTGGTGTGGTTGTGAAAATGTGTGTGTGCTGTGTGGAAAAGAATTGACGAGGGGGAGAGAGAAGAGTTGCAATTCTGATGAGTGACTTGTGGTACAGAGCTATGTGTGACTTTGTGTGTGTGTGTGTGTGAGTACTAAAATTCCAATGGTTAAATTTAAGTTTGAAGAGGTCAAGGTATGTGTGGTTGTGACATATGGTCCATCTGAGGGTAATGTTGAAGAGAGTGTGATTTTTTGGGATAATCTGAAAGTTTTTTTGGATGGAGTGAGTAGGAGCTTCAGATTGATTGTGTTGGGTGACCTAAATGATTGGATAGGTGATCAAAAAAGGATGGTATAACAGGTGGTTTTGGGGTGTCGGGAGAAAATGAGAATGGTAGGAA
The DNA here is from genome assembly GCA_015478945.1 of Trachelipus rathkii. NCBI lineage: Eukaryota > Metazoa > Arthropoda > Malacostraca > Isopoda > Trachelipodidae > Trachelipus > Trachelipus rathkii. The sequence continues at coordinate 18,212 of JABUQX010120216.1, read as the reverse complement.
GGGTAATTGATTTCTGTGAGGAGAGAGGTATGTGTGTAAGAAATACTTTCTTTAAACACCAGAGTATTCATAAGTATACTAGAGTTGATGTAGGTAGAGATGGTATCGAAAGGAAAAGTATGATTGATTTTGTGTTGGTGAAGAAGGAGGTGTTGAAGTATGTGTTGGATGCTAAATCAGTGAGGGGATTAGGAATGGGATTAGTAGTAGGAGAGCGATTTTGCACGACGGTCCATATTTGGACCACCTTGACCTTGACCGACCTTGACCTTTTTTGAGCCCAATTTTTTACCTGCCCTTGACCTTTTTTGGCCTTGACCTTTTTTGGGCTTGACCTTTTTTTGGCAACCCAAATTTTTTGGCAACCCTAATTTTTTGGGAACCCTAATTTTTTGGCAACCCTAATTTTTTTGGCAACCCTAATTTTTTGGCAACCCTTCGAAGAAGGGTTGCGCCAAACGGTTGCGTAAGCAACCGTTGTACGTACCCCACCCTATTTTTTTCGACCAACCCTTTGGTCTTCCATGGGTCATTTTTGGCCCACGGTAATTTTTTGGCCTCCTTTAGGGGCTTAGCCCTTTTTTGATGTCTTAACCTTGTTGTTTCGAATCCCCCGCACCCACAGGTGCGAACCGCAAGCCCGCCGCGTTTCTGCAGCCGCGTTCCAGCCCGGCTCGTTTCCCATCCCACCTGAACCGTAGGTTCACATCCG
>JABUQX010120216.1:0-5000 GCA_015478945.1 Trachelipus rathkii | reverse complement strand
AGCAGTATTAGTACCCTTATATAAGGGTAACTGTTAGGAATTATAGGGGAATTTAGTAATTGAGTGCTGTAGGTGGAAGCATAAATGTGGTCGAGTGACTCAAAGACTGATTGATAAAGAAGCAGGTGCGTTTAGAAGTGGTAGGGTATGTGGTGGATCAAATCTTAAATTTGAAGACAAAGATTGGGAAATGAGGGAGAAGAAGAATAAATTTTATTTAGGTTTTATGGATTTGCAACAGCGTATGATAGGATAATAGGAGAGAAAGCGCCTTATGGCAGGGTGTTAGTGATAAATGGTGTTTGGGTGGTAGGCTCTGAATGGAATCAAAAGTATGCATGACGATGATTGGTTTAATGATTAATAGCGGAATGAGGCAGGGATGTGCTATTCTGGTTGCATTTGTATATGGATGGCGGTTATGAAAAGAAATTAGGGAGTAGGTGGTGCAGGAGAATCGGTGTTAGAATGTGATGGGAATGAGATAGAGGAGTGGAGGCGTGGCCCTACAGGCACCTTATATATATGCGGAAATGCTTTGCTCTCTGCCAATGTGGTGGATCTGAGAGCAAGTTAGACCGCGAGAATTGGGTTAGAGAAGATTTGTAGGGTGTGTGAAAGGAGGGTTGAAAGTAAACATAGATAAAAGTAAGATTATGATTGTGAGTGAGGACAGTCCTCGGTGTGAAGTTATGTTAGATGGTGAGCAGCTGGAACAGAAGCAAGTGATTCGAGTTTGGTAAATATTTAGGATATGTTGGATGATAAGGAAACGGATGATGCAGGATGCAGGATGTAGTAGGAAAGTTGTGCAAATAACAGGAAGCTTGGCGTTAGTCAATTAAATCGTATGGTGAATGTAAAGGAACTAAGTACTTTGAGTGCGCTCGCTAAGGTCTTAATGAGGGTATGTTGTTACCAGTGCTAATGCATGGTAGTGAGACTATGGTCTGGAATAAGAGTTAAAGATATAACGTACAATGTGTTCAGATGAACAATCTTAGGAGCGTGTTAGCTATAGGTGTGAGAAGAATTGATAAAATGAGGGATGAAGTATTTAGAGGAATTGTGTGGGTGTGAGAAATGGGTAAATGAGAGAATAAATGAAAGTATGTTGAGATGGTTTGGTCATGTGGAAAGGATAGATGATAGTTGGTTGGTTAAGTGGGTGAGTGTGCTGCGAATAATTTTTATTATTATTTTTTTTACCAGCTCCAATTATGGCTCCATCATTTTAAAATACCAGGTTCTGACGATGGCTCTGGCACCACATCTTTAAAATTTCTCGGCTCCAGCTGGACCCAAAATCTCGCAGTTCCGAGGCTCCTACTCCCGACTCCGGCTCCGCAGCCATGATTAGACAGGTTGTACCTCCATGACACCTTTTTCAAGGTTAGATTTACTACTATGAGTTTCAAGTTAATGCCTTTAACAAACTCGTATGATTATTTTGCAACAGATCAAATTAATAAAGAAGAATAGCGTAATGCTTCTACTTGTCTAAAAACTTATCAAAACACCCCAGAAATATTGATAAATTTTCTTCAACTTACAAAAACAATTAACATGTATCTATATTTAAAATAAAGAAAATGAAAAACAAAAACTTTATCTTTTAATTTCCCATTCCTCACATCTCCCTCCCCCCCCCTCTCTTTCCATACCCCCATCCCTCTCAAGAAATTCTCCTCACTATTCTCCAATGATTGATGTATTTCTCAGTTTCTTATTTCAAAAAATATTTAGAACAAATATTTGGTCAACCTTTCCAAAAGAAAGCTATTTATTTGGTTAAATATTATAATAGTTTCCTCTAGAAAATGCTTAAGGAGTGTAAAAGCATGAAATTTAAACTAGAAATAACTTAATTTAATTAATATATATATATATATATATTATATATATATATATATATATATATATAATATTAATATATATATATATATATATATATATATTATATATTATATATATATATATATATATATATTTCAACATATAGATTAATATATAAAGGTTTGAGATGTGTATTTTCGAAGAATATATATATATATATTGTTATATTTTGTATTAAAATATAAGAAAAATAATAATAATAATAATAATAAAAAAAAATAACAAAGGTTAAAATCCAAGAAAATTCATTACTATATGAGCATCAACTATGGTTACAAAAAATGACCAAAATATTAGAAAGGTAGAAAAGCAAAAATTGATTGCAACACAGAGAAAATTGCTGAGGAAATCAGAATAGAAGGTGGGGCAACATAAGGACTTGCAAATAGAATACAGGCTAAAGAAAGCCAAATAATAAGTAAAAAATAGTATATATGAAGATACTGCAAGCAAACAGGCTGTTGAAACAACAAGACTGTCAACTTTGCTAAAGTAAACAAAGAAAATAAAAGCAAAGTACAGCATTGAAATTCAATCAACATTAAGCCATTTGAAGAAGCACTTAGTACCATCTATTTCAAGAGCTTATTAATTTCACAAAGAAGAAACTAGTAAGGTGGAATTAATAGCAATTGACAATTCTTCAATCATCTAATATATGAATAAAGAAGCCAGAAGAAAATTTAGAACATCAAGAAAAACTCTACAAAAGCTAAGAATTCATCCAGAAGAAATTTAAGTAAGGAATTTTTCAGCTATTAGAGCCATCTTCAAGCAACTTTATTGATTGATCAGCAGCCCCACAAATTGAGTAATATAAGCCACCACCCTAATCTCAGCCATTCTGAAATCCAAAAACATCAGTAATTAGAAGGTAATAGTTATATTTATAGGTATTAATATAGTTGGTGTGAATGTGGTATTAATATAAATAAGTAACATCTATGAGTTTTCAAACAAAAGCTAAAAAGGACAAAAATAAATAAAAAGTCCAAAATCAATATTTTTTATCTATTTCCAAAGAATTCATGAATACATTTTTTAACAGGATGTACCCAAAGTTTCTAAATGCATTTTTATGATAATATGTATATTATATGTTATTTTAGCGTTTATTTATTTGTTACTTTTATATATTATAGGTTTGCTCCTTATATTTAAATTTCTAGAACCTGTTCTGAATATCTAGGCGATGTTTAAATAAAAATTCACAATTCGAAAACTGGAAAGTAAAGTATCACAAACCACTGCTGTACCAGGGGATATTCTCATTAGATCGCAAATCAATAAAAGTTCTTCTATTTAGAAGTTTGGATGAAGAACACAAAGCTGTCACTCAGATGGAGGAATGATCATCCGATTGACAAAATAAGTATAAATAAGCATAGCAAAAAAAATAATAAAATAAATAAAAAAATATATATAGGTAAACAAATAAAAAATATATATAGGTAAACTTTTATATATGAAATATATAAGAATTTATCTGTATATATAAATTGTGTTAAAAAAATAAAATCCTTCCTTTATGAGTGAATGAGATCGATAAATATTTAGTTTTAATATTTTTTTTTATAATAATAATAAAAAAAAAAAAAACGATATCGATATCGAATATCGATGAAAACTGAAAAAAAAAACTGAAGGGGTTTTAAGGTATCCTTCAAGAAAATTTAGCAGCGGTTACCTTTAAAATTAACATTATTAAAGGTAAATTATGGCATTCTTTCTTAAACGACTTAGATTTAAGCTATGAAATAAAAGCGGATGAATTAATATTAGACACAAAAGTAGAATCTTTAAAAAATACTTGTAGTGAACTAATAGCAGAATCTGTAGAGGCAGATAAAATACAGCAGTGGCTTACATTAAAACTAAAGCCATATTATGAATTAAAAACTGACATTTCAAAATATATGAGTAAATATGAACCAAAGATTAGGCCACAAGACAGTGCTAGTAATGTATCAAGTAAAGTGAGTAAAGCAAGTGTAGCTAGTTCAAAAAGTGCAATAGCACAATCATTGTTGCTCGAAATAGAAAAAGGTAAAATAAAATTACAAGAGCATGAACAATACTTGGCAAAGAAAAGGGAACTAGAAAGTTTGGATTTGTACCAACACAGAAGTCATATAAAAAATTTAGAGCAGAATCTTATAAAAATTGAACAAAAATTAGAAAGTCCAATTTTCAGTATTAGCGATACCTCTGTGAAAAATGAAAATAAAAATGTAAATTTTTCAGAAACTAAAATAAAAAGTATAGGTGAAAATAATAATCAGGAATCTAAATTAGTGGAAATTTTAAAAAAGTTAGAAGTGAGTAGGCCTATTAATAATCCCCTTCCAACATGTGAACCTGAAATATTTACTGGAAAAGATCCGACTAAATTTAAAGATTTTATGCTAGTTTTTAAAACTAATATAGAAGGAAAATGTGAGAATGAAATGAATAAGCTTTCTTATTTAATTAAGTATACAGAAGGTAAAGCAGAAAACATAGTAAGAAGTTGTATGCATTTGGATGAAAATATAAGTTATAAAAAGCAGTAGAAAAACTCGAAAACAATATGGACATGAAAAATTATTGCACCACATAACAATACCTAAAAAAGTTGGGAAGACTGGGAATGAAATAGAATGAAGGATGGTGAACAGCCATGGCAGATTTATTATTTGTTTTATTAAGATGCTATCATAAGTAATTGCAATGCGAAAATGATTACTCCATATGAATGAATTAGAAATTCTAACTGGGCATATTTATATAACAAATAATAGCTGTTAAAAAAAACTTCCCTATAACAACGTGATAAGTGGAGATAAAAAAGTCTTGATAAGTATGTATGAAGACTCAAATAAAAATATATGTGCAGTTAACTTTTAGTACATTTACAAAATACATTATAGTTGACTAAACAGAATGCAAAGAGAATCCAGCATGAAACACACCACTGACCGGAGTACAGAACACCTAAACTGGCACTTCGAACAAAAAACGCCAACACTAAAGCCAACATTATCAAAGTGACAAAGAGTAATCATCTTTATACAAAGAAAACTCAATTAATGACGAACATAGAAATTAATAATCATCATCTCTCT
>JABUQX010120215.1:12500-18709 GCA_015478945.1 Trachelipus rathkii | reverse complement strand
TATTATTATTATTATTATTATATTTAATATTAATTAATATTAATATTAAATTAATATTATTATTAAATATCAATAAAGATTAATAATTAATATTAATATTAATATTAATATTAATATTAATATATTATTATTATTATTTATATTATTAATTATTATTATTATTATTATTATTATTATTATTATATATTATTATTATGTATATTATCACTATAACTAATTATATTATATTATTATTATTATTATATTATTATATTATTATTATTATTATATAATTATTTATTATTTATTATTATTATAATTATTATTATTATTTTTTATTTTTATTTTTTATTTTAGTTTTTATATATATTATTATTTTATTATATTATTATTATTATTTGTTATTATTATACACGTAACAGCCAAAAAATCGGCACGTTTCTCAGGCATATTTACACCTTTTGGTGTTCCTGAGGTGCCAAAAAGCCACCTTGGTTTTGCTCTTATCAGGTCAAACTTTTTTGAGTACCAGCCATAGGGCCTAACCTGAACGAGGCTATTACATATAATAACTTATCATATTTGTATTAGCTCGTTCAGTAGCCTATGGCTGTATTTTCAAAAAGTTGACCTGATAGAGGCAAAATCAAGGTGGAGTTTGTGAGACTAGAAACACCAAAGTTAGGTCTTAAAATGTGAGGTTTTGAGTTCAATTCCTAATATTTTCTGGAAGAATATAGCCGATTATTCATATAAATGGTTGCTTCTGATGGGTTTCTGTTTCAAAATGACTAAATTTGACTTTTTTATTTCTTTTTCTTTTCAGAGTATTGATATGGCTGGCAGCGCGAGGACGGTCATGCAGGAATAATCCTGACGTTTTCTGCTACATCTGCAGAGAATACATTGCTGCAATGCAACAGGAAGGGCATTTCACAAGCTTTGTTGAAGCGCGAGCCTACCAAGGCTTTACTTTCAAAAGTCAAAGCGGGTGACCATATTAAGTCCTGGGGCACCGCACACGGTGTGCAAAGTGCATGAAATATTTCTCCGGCGTGGGACGAAGGGGCACCGGGAAAACTTCGACTGATGAAGTTTGGATTTCCGATGGTTTGGAGGGAAGCGTCTGACCATGAATCGGGATGTACTTCTTGCGCCAATCGTACTACTGGGCATCAACCGGGAAGAAACGGAGGAGGGCCTCCAGTACCCCGGGACCTTTCCATCTGCCCGCCGGCCAGTTGCTCACTGCCCGAAGAACTTCCGTACCCAGCGTGCAGAGGAGCTTCCTGGGAACCAGCCGACGGACGAGGGGCCACCACTGCAATGAGGAGGAGATTAACAGATGAGGAGGTATGAACACAAGATGGTTCCGCAAGCCCTTTTCCACAATGTGAAGCTTAATGATCTGGTTCGGGATCTCAGCTTGTCGAAGGGAACTTCCGCCGAAGCTTGTTGGGCCTCCAAGACTCAAAAGAAAATTCACCGGTGAGGGGACGCGAATGTCGTTATCACCGTGTTACCTTTCGTTATAGGAAGTGCATTTCAGGAATACTAACATATGGACTACTTTCTTATGCTGAGTGAGTGTAAAGACCCTCGTATTTTGTTTTACTGGGCCGGATGAATTTCTACGCCAGGTTCTTCTTGCTAATACTCGGCGGCATTCATACTTAAGTAAGTGTGATCCGAATAGAAGTATTGGCGACTCTTCCAATGGGGACAGTAAAGCAAGGCCGCTCTTTGAAAGAGTGTGATGCTTCAATAATTAGTCCAAACAAATCAGGGGTTATAAACTATAGTTTACGCCTTTCAATTCCCTCACTTTTGCCGCAATGATTCCATAACATAATCTCTGCAAAAATGAATAGGAATAAAAATATGATAGCATAGGTTATCAAGTACTTATATATATAAATAATAATATATATATATATATATATATATATATCGAAATGTTTAGTGCATCGAACAAATAATATAATATATTCACTATATATATAATATATATAATATATATATATATATATATATATATATAAATATATATAATATAATATATAATATAATCCATATAAGAAATCTATAATATATATATATATAATAAAGTATAGGTGCATCAACTCATAAAATTGAATATATTCTAGTTTCTTTGTCTCAGTTATTGGATCCATTTTATTAAGATAGAATATGTATGGAAATATTTATATATTATATATCTGTAATCATTTGTATTATTCTTGTAGTTACGCCAAGTGAGTAGTATTAAGCCTAACATATATATTAATTATATATATATAATATATAGTTAAACCCCTAAATGTCACTTTATTAATTTTAATTTAGTTAGATTATGTGAATATACAGTTACTGATGAATAAATACTAGAATGAGTATATAGGGTTCACTCACTCACTCCAGTAGCCTAACTATATATAATTGATAGATATAGTATAAAGATTATATATATAAAATAAGTAAAGTGGAGAGTGAATAGTAGTACGATATACATATATATTAATATATATATATTATATAATATATATATATATATATAGAGTAGTAATAATAGTCAATAGTTAGTATATAACCCCTTATAGGGTAGTAGCTCACTTATATGTTTATAAAAGTATACAACTATAATATTAATAATATCTATATATAATATATATAATACTGAATATAATCATACTTCATTTATATTGTAATCATACTATAGGTAGAACAATAAAGATTTTATAGTTTATTACTACTCACCTCAGTATACTTTCTAATCACTATATCAAAGCTTTGGTATTTATAGGTTTAATTAAATATATAACTCACAGTATATTAAATTATACTCAAATAAAACCGTGAGTACGACTATGACTCTGGATCTCAATATGAGGTATATTATAGGCTGAGGAGTATGTGACACACTATATATTATATATATATATAATTTACAAATATAACTATATTTAACTACTCATGATGCTGCTCAGAGGCTATCACTTATCTCATACTATAAATGTATATAGTATATATAAATCAAACCATATATTGAGGAAGTATATACTTATGTAAATAGGGTCACTCACTATATATAGTATATATATATATATATATAGCAATTTTATTCTGATAATTATAGGTATACCCATACAGATATGACTATAGGCAAGTCTTACACTATACTAATCATATATATAATAGGTAAGTAGAGCACTCATAATATACCGATAAATGATGTGTCCTCAAAATCTCACAAAAATCTATTACTATCACTATATGTATAGTAAAATATACTAAATATAAATAATAATGCTATAATTATAGTAGATATGATAATTAGCGTTATGAGCCTAGCCTGTGAGGTGATTACTCGAGGTTTTGAGTTATAGTACAGGTATATATATATAATATTTATATATATACTATATATATATTGTAATATATAATAAAAATAAAACTATATATAAATATAATATATAAATAACACTATATATCCGGTATATATATATATATATATATAGGAATAACTAAAATGAATAATAGTAAATAGTACAATAATATATAAATAATATATACTTATATTATAGATATACCGGCTATACTAACAATATAACCTATTTATATATATCTAATTACTAAATATATATATATAAATAACTCATATAGTACTATATATATATATAATGATTATATAATATATAAAATACTTTTACACTATACTAAAATATATATATATAAAAACCCTGCGATATGTATATGTAGTATTATATGATATTATTATGATATATATATGAATATGTGAGATAGATATATATAATATACTAATATAAGTATTATTATAATAATAAATATATGTCAAAAGTTGATAGAGTATACTACTCCAAACTATATATATGTATATAGAAATTATGAGTTTCCTATTGTGATAGTAGTATAATATAAATATACTTGAGTTGTCGATTAGTGTCGATGATTCACTCGCTGAGCATATGGAGTTGATTATCATAAGCACTTTGGGACATATTCTTAGGGAGAATCGTGTATAAGTAATAAATAAAGTGATATATTCCATTACTAAGGAACATTATATATAGGTGACGTTAAATATAATATATTAGTAAGTGAGAAGATATTATATATATATATATATTATATATAGGTATAACTACTTATATAAATATATATATAGTATAGATATATATATATATATATATATATATAGTTAGTGAGGTAAACGCTATAAAGTTACTATATAATATAGCTATCTATAGTATCCTGGAGTATAATATATAAACTTTATTTAAATAACTTGACGTATTATATATATCTTTTCGAGTTCGATAGTATATTATATAATATATTAAATGTAGACATTATATATATATATATTGTATATATATAGAGAGAATATCACCTATACTCATATATATATATAGTATACAGTACTATATATATATATCATAGGTTATATTACTATCAATATATACACATAACCATATACGATGATAATAATTACCGTATAATATATAGTGATAGTAGTATAGTATAGTTATATAATAAAACGGGGAAATTTACCGCTACTATAGGTTGAATATCACTTCTATTTAGTAAAAATAGTTTTATATATATATGTTATAGTATATTCAATAAAATATATATGTATACCGTATACTATACAAACAATTATAAGCTGTTTACTCAGTTTAAAGTTAGGTTAGTGATTTTATAATTTAGGGTGTTTAAGTTAGGTTTTAATAGGTTAGTATTACGTGTTAGTGAAAGTGTTTGGTTCAGGTTAGGTTAGGTTAGGTTAGGTTAGCGTAAAATTAGGTGTTAGGTTAGCGTTAAGTTACCGTGGGCGTTAGCTAGCTAGCGTTACACCAAGAAATGTCATGTATTTAAACCTAAAATTATTAAAATAGCGATATTTTAAATATTGTATTCGCTCTTGTGAAATGTCAACAGCTATATAAATAAGACTACTTATATAAATATAATTTAATATATATATATATATATATATAATATAATATGAAATATTATATTACTATATTTAATATACTATATTTATAATATATATATATTTTTAATCACCTAAGTATAGTAGAATTATATATATATATAAATATATACGGTAATTAAAAAAAAAATATACCGATATAGTATATAATTTGAGTGAGTGTTTTATTATATGTATAATTACTACTATAAAATATTATACTTAATATATGATATACCTAATAGGTAAAATTAGTAATAGGTATATGAGTGAGTATATTTAATTAGAGTAGTATATATTATAACGATAAATATAAATATATATAGTATAAATAGTTATATTTATATTTTTTTATACTATTATATAATAATGGTCTATATGGAGCTCACTCACGGATTATTATAATATTATATATAATACATCGCTATAATAACACATAAACTATATAATATCTATGATTTATGAAATAAAATATAATTAATAATCAATAATAAGGGTACTATAATAGTTTCTATATATGAATATATCACTATATTATACTAGAAGTACGTACAATTATATCTTCAATATATTATAATATTTGTGAAATAGTTACTTATAATTCTACTGTCATGTTGATATAATAAATAAATAACCTATTAGTGGATACCCGATTAGATTATATTTATCTATCACAAAATAAAATATATAATAAATATTTTTTTTTATATATATAGTTTAATTATATATTTATACCAAGAAACTTATGTTAATTTATATATATTTAATTATTTATATATATTATAATATAAATATATTATTATAATATTAATATTATAACATTATTATTATATTAAATGATAATATAATATATTTTATATATATATATTATTTGTATTGTTATTATTATTATTATATATATATAATTAATTTAATAATATTATATTTAATTTAATTAATATTATTATAATATAATTAATATATAATATATATAATTATATATATATTATTATTTATTTTATTATATTATTATTATTATTATTATTATTATTATTATATATATATATTATTTCCATTTCTATGGCTGGCAAAGGAATAGGGCAATACCTACTTCATATCAGAAATTTATCCTGTAACCATTCGAAACCCTTTTTTATCCAAAATCTTTTAATGAAACAATGTTGATCATTAAAAATTATCCTGTTTAATTGGAATTATCCATTTAAGACAAATATTAAATGGATATTTTTTATAT
>JABUQX010120215.1:0-10000 GCA_015478945.1 Trachelipus rathkii | reverse complement strand
ATAATAATAATAATATTAATATAATATATATATATATATATATATAATAATTATTTATAGATTAATATATAATTAAACATGTATATTTAGTATATATATATAAATATATGTATAATATATATATAAATATACTATATAGGTTAATATATTAATATATATATATATTAAAATTATAATAGTATTATATAATATAATATATATATATATATATATATATATATATATATATATATATATATATAAAGATTATATATATAATATATATATATATATATATATATTACATATATATTATATATAGTATTTTATAATAATTATATTATTAATATATGTGTGATATAATTAGTGAGTAATATTGGGTTCTATGAGTTATATATAATAGATAGATATATATATAGTATATTATATCTCACCTCAATATATTAGGAATATTTTAGTGCCTTATATACAAGTGTAATTTTTTTAATACTTTTTAAAATATTTAATTTAAATGATGAATTCCTATATATTCATATTATAATATTCAATATATATATATTATATATATATATATATTATTCTATTAATACCCCATTATATACCTAAATAATATATATAATATCACTTATATATTATAGGGGCTAACCTGATTATATATATACCTATAAAACTATATAGTACTATAATATAATATTACTATATATACTTATATTAATAATATATACCTTGATATATTCAGACCACTGAAAACACCCATTTACATAAAATAGTTATATATTTATATATTAAATACCTTATTAATAATCATAAATTATATAAAGTTTATATATATTATATAAGGTTTTCAACTATATATATAGAGAATATTGTATAAGACTTAATCTTCATGTGTAGTAAATAGTTTGGTTGGTTTTGTATAATAATATATAATAGTAAAAAAATAAAATGGATATATATATATATAATTTAATACTCACTATTTAATTACTTTTTATTAATAACTACTATAGTCCCCACCCTGAACCTACCCATCTTTATTATACAACATTAATTATATTATAGCTTTAAGTAAGGTATAGATTATAATATAGGTAATTCTAACGACTGCAACCAATATTATTAATAATTATCCCATAAATATATTTATATTAATAATAAAAGTCACTTAATCAAAGTGGTTTACTCCATAGTAAACTTTACATACTCGATGTCTCTCTCTCGTCTTCTCTGTTTCTCTCTCTCTCTCTCTCTCTATTCTCTCTCTCAATCTCTCTTCTCTCTCTCTCATTCTTCAATAATATATTAATATATTAATATATATATTAAATATCAAATAATAATATATCATTAATATAATTATTATTATATATTATATGTAATATATTAATATAATATAAAAAATCAATCATTATTCTTAATGACTGAGATTTAAAAACTTTTTAATTATTAATAAGTAAAATCAGTTTTAAAGTTGTAATATGTCACTGTTAAACTTTTTATAAATATTTAATCCAAAATTTATCATTTTTTTCTCCAATGTTTAAAGTATTAAATTAAAGTAATATATTTAATTATATTTATTCTGATTTTATTAAATATTTTATTTGTTATTTAAATTTTATATTTATGTATTTTAAATATATTTAACATACAATAGCATAAAACCCCCCAAAAAAAAAAGGTAATTATTTATAAAACATTTATATACTATAATATTCACAGATACTGTATATCCGCCAATTGCTTTGGACACGGATTAGTTCTATTTTTTAATGTATTTATAATCATTTATAAAATTAATTTAAATAATTTGGATGGTTATACGCTGTTTCCATATTAGGTTTCAATTGGCAGCCTTAGTCTAAACATTTATTTATGATAATATATAAATTAAATAAATATTTGACCAACTTTCGCAAAAAAAATATTGAAAAATTATATCTGAAACATTGATGAAATTTGCAAAATTAGATCGTTTCTATATTGTCAACTCGTGCTGAGCACGAGTTGCACGAGTGCAGGAGTCGCCTCTCTGATAATACTATATATAATATCATAATTAATATATATATAATTATAATATTTATATACTATATATAAATATATATATATATATAATATATATATATATATTATATATATATATATATGATATATATATAGTATAATATATATTAATTATATTATATATTATATATATATATAATATAATATTAATATATAATATATAATATAATATATATAATATATATATATATATATATATATATATATATAATATATATATATAATATATAATATATATATTAATTATATATAATAATTAATATTATAATATATAATATATTATTATATATATTATAATATTAAATATTATATATATATAATATATATTTAATATATATATATTATAATATATACATATAATATTATATAATGCTATATAATAAGAGGGTATATTAAATATATATATAATAATATTATATTTAATATATATATATAATATAACTATATATATATTAATATATTTAATAATTATATAATATATATAATCTATATATATATATATATATATAATAATATATAAATAATATATATATATATTAGGTATATTATTAATATTAATAATATATATTATGATATATATATAATATATAAGTAGTTCAAAGTGCTATAATTCCAGGATTCTGGAAAGTGGTTTCCAGTTTCCAGGAAACATGGAAACTGAAAGTACTGATTGAAATTTAGTAATTCCAGTATTTTCTGGAAGGTATGTTGTTCCAGGATCCAGGAACTGGATCCTGGAACTGGAATATATATATATATATATAATAATATTAATATATATTATATATATATATTATATTATTATATATATATATATTAATATATATATATATTATATTATATATAAATATATATATTATAATATATATATAATATATATATAATATTAATATATATATATATATAAATATATAAATATATATTAATTAATATATTATATAATATACTTAGAGAATATGTACATGCTTAGAGAATATGTACATGCTTAGAGAATCCGTTCATGCAAGAGAGAATATACACGCATACGCTCACACTCACACACCCGCAAACCCACGCCCCTCACCGAATAATATATATATAATTATATATTATATATATATATATATATTATATATATATATTATAATAATATATAATATATATCTAAATTATAAATATAATATAAAATTATAAGATAATTATAATAATATAAATAATCTATATTGAGCTATAAATATCTAATAATTATAGATATTATTACTCTCTTTATTATTTAATATATAAAGATATTATATTTAATAATAAATAATATATTATATACGTATACGTAAGTATGCGCGCAGGCACGCATTTGTAATGTTTCCGCGGCGTCTTTCGCGTCGGTTCCGCGCCATCGCGAGAGACCGTCAAACAGGCGCAGCATCCTACACTGTTCAATCGCTGGTCAATTCACTAAAAAAATTGAGAGGGGAAAAATAGAGGGCGAGAGAGAATGCAAAGACTGCAAAATATATTTGAGAAGCGTAAGGAGGAAGTATAAAAGAGAGGAGGCATGCAAGGTGAATTGAACCAGTGAGAAAGGGATTTTTAATTACCTTTAAGTTTAAAAGATTTTATAATTTCTTTTTTAAGAGAAAGGCGAGATGAGACGAATACTATTTTGTTTATATTTAAAACCAATTACTGTTAATTGGCAAAGGTTTTTATAAAATTAACGATCCGATAAAATTAAACAAAAAAGACTTTGGATTAAAAGGAGATATTAATGGCTTTTTCCCTTCGTGTTTAAAAGAAAGAATTGAGGCCAATTTATAATTTTTCATTTGCACATTTGATGAAACCAGGACTAAATTATAACTTAATATGTTTGATATTGTATAAATAAGTGTAGGAAACGGATTTCAGTCACTTTGTATTGATAACCCTCCGCCTTCAACTTGACTTAGCGTTTATAAATTTATGAACTTTATCTTAGAATGGTACTAAGCCTATGTCAAAGGAATTAATCATGTATAAGCCTAATATATATATATATATATAATATATATATATTATAAATTATATATAATTATTATATATATATATAATATATATATATATATTAAATATATATATTATAATATATTATATATATAAATATATATAATAATAATTATATATATATATAATTAATATTAATATAATATAATTATTAAATATATAATATATATAATAAATTATACATTAAGCCTAAAGGTATAATATATAGGTAAAAGTATCAATTTGCCATATTTATAACGTTTATTATATACATATGAAGGTAAGTTGCAACAATAAGCACCCAGATATGTTCTTGTAAATTGTACACAGTTCTTTGTTTCTAATGCAAATACTAAAACAAGAGAACAGGATATAAGGGTTGGATATATAGAAGGAGGTTTGATAGAAGTAAGGAGATTATTGACATATAAAGATAACTAAATTAATTATTCGATTTAAGGCTGACAGGAGTAAAAATTATGACTTTTTCTTAAGAATGGGGACTAAGCTTATTACAAAGGAATTATCATGTATAATGCCTAAAGGGGTAAAAAATTTAGTATCAGCTGTTCAATTAAATAAACTATTTATACATTAGAGCGTAAAGTTGAATACTATAGTGAGCACCAGATGTTCTATGTAATTGACACCAAGTTCTCTGTTCTAAATCACTTATACAAGTATATAAACAGAGTTCAAACAAACGCTTGTTACTACCGATAGCTGAAGAAAAACACAATTTACATTAAATAAAATAACTTACACTGAGATTTTTCTCAGGGATCAATCACTAAAACATATAAGAAATACTCTCTCTCTCTTCTAACTTAACTAACTAACACTAACTAACTAACTCCATACATAAACTAACTAACTACTAAACTAACAACTTATATATATATACTATATATATATATATACAAATATATACTAACTTAATATATATATATAATACACTATATATATATATATATTAATATAATACTACTATAATAAATATATATATAATACCTAACCTATTAATATATATACCAATAGTTGGATTAAATCGTAATTATCATATATATAATAATAAAACCCTATATAATTATACCTATTTATCAAGTACCCTAGTTATATCAATATATCAAGTCAATTGCCGACATGTCTTGGATATTTCTAAAAGGTCGTTATATTTAATATAATACACTCTTGCAACTTTTCTAAAATTTGTAAGTATTCTATACTTACTTTTATCCTTAGATTTTATTATTTTTATTTAAAAAGAATCTATATATTTATATAAAAAACTTTTACCAATTATTTTTGTTTTCGTTTTGATCTAATTTGCTGGCCTAAAGTATTGTAAAAATACCAACGTCAAAACCAAATTTGGCATTTTACATACACCTAAAAATCAGTAAAATCAATGTAAATACCCGTCAAATCAGTATAAACGAGTAAATCAGTAAATCAGAAGATCAGTAAATCAAGTAAACAGTAAATCCAGATAAATCAGCTTAAATCAGTAAATCATTGTAAAAAATCAGAAAAATCAAAACTGCCACTCCTATCCCTCCTGTCCATTCGTGTCTATTGATCTATTGATCTATTGATTATTGATTCAAGTCTTATATATATAATATAAAAACACATATCTCAAAAACTTATTATATTTATTAATGTGTTTTATAAGCGTTCAAAAAAATTTGCCGCCATGTTAAATTTGTGACATACTCTTAAACAAGTTAAAATCAGTAAATCAAGTAATATGTCAAACCGCCTTTCCAGACCCACTTTCCTACCCTATACCATGATTTCTTACCTTGATCTATTTTATTCTAGTGTGATACAATAATATGAGTTGATCTAATTGATTCAAGTCAAATTATTTACTAAAATTATTTCTCAAAAAACGTTTTAATTAATATATTTGTTTATAACTTTAAAAATTTACATTTAATAATAATACGTCTACAAGCTAGTTAATATCAGTTAAATCAGTTAAATCTACATACCACACCAATTCCTATCCTCCATGATCTAACCTTGGAATCTATTGATCTAACTATTGTTGATCTATTGGATCTATTGATCTACTTTCATACTTTTTTCTATTAAAATTGTTTATGTTTTACCATACTCTAAACGAAGCAGTAAATCATAAATCTATGTATAATGCAAAAGCTCACCTTCATGGATTCCTTTTGTCCAGAATAATCTACTTGATCTATTTGATCTATTGATTCAAGTGGAAGAGTAATTCTTTCTCTAATTAAACTTTTTTGAATAACATATTTGTAAGTAATTTCAGATATACCCATAATATTAACTACATTAATGGTATCAAACGTAGTCATGAACATAAGTTTAATGAACTTAATTTAAAGTTTGAAGCCCCCCTATCACTCCTGACCAAGTTATTTTCAATTTTTCTAACAAAATCCTTTCCTCTAATGAAAAAAGAATCGTGTCACTAGGTTTAAACTTTCATTTACCGAATATTAATATTAACCGTATAAACTTTCAACTTTCCTTTGAAAAACTACTTTGCAATCTAAAATCTCACATTATCTATAAAACTGATTTTCATACGATCCAATCAAAAATTAATCATATTGTACAGAAATATTATTGGAACTTTAAACCCCCACAAACTTTTCATATTTAATCTCCAAATCCGATATTTCGATTCTTAAATCTCTTAAAGATGACAAATCAATTTCCATTTGTAAACCTGACAAGGGCAACGGTGTTGTCATTCTAAATAAGTCCGATTACATTAATAAAATAAAAAATATTTTATATGACAATAGTAACTTTACTTCAATAACAAAAGACTCTCCAATTGTCTCTTAACATAGAAGGCAAAATCAATCGCTCCCTCCCCAAATTTTATAATAACAATAAATTAAATAAATCCCAATATGACTCCTCCTATTCCAGAGGCTCTGCCCCTGGCACTCTCTATGGATTCCCCAAGTACACAAACATAATATTCCTATGAGACCCATTCTAGCTATCTATAATACCCATGACTACAATCTAGTTAAGTTCTTGGTTCCTTTTCTGATACCTTTCAGATCCAGTGAATATTCCATAAAAAATTCTTACTCATTTAAATCTTGGCTCGCTTCGATCAGTAATCAACATAATTTCCAGATGTTTAGCTTCGACATCCAGTCATTGTATACTGATATCCCCACAACTGAAGCCATTGACATTATTTTAAACAATATTTTTAATAACCAAGTCTCTTTTCTAAATCTCTTCAAGTCCGAATTCAAAAAACTTCTGACCCTAGCTACTTCTCATACTTATTTCGTCTTCGATAACCAACTTTATTCACAAATTGACTTTTTGACAATGGGCTCCCGTCTTAGTGCTATTTTAGCGAACGACTATTTAAAACACTACGAAACCATCTGGCTTGACAAAGATTCCCACAATTTCAAACCATCCTACTAAAAACGTTATATGGACGACACCTTCCTCCTTTTTTCTGATGGACATAAAGTCACACCTTTCCTAAACATTCTTAATAAACAACTACCCAATATTAAATTCATTAAAAAAGAGGAATCCAACAATAGTCAACCTTTCCTCGACATCCTCATCACAAAAAAGTCTCTTCTGATTACAACACAAGCATCTACAAAAAAACTACTTTTACAAACTTGTCACAAAATTTCTTCAGTCACGAACACTTTCTCTATAAATGTAATGGTATAAAAACTTTAATCTTTAGAGCCTTCCCTCTAACATCTAATTATCAAGACCTTCATATAGAATTTACTTTCTATTTAAATTTTTCAGCTAAAATATCTACCCCTCTTCATTAATTTATACGTTATTAAGAAGATTTTTAAACTGATCTTATTCTATTGACAACCTTACCAAAACAGCCATTTTTTATCAAACTTGATTTCTACGACCACCACTATGTTAAAATTAAAAACTAACTATTCAAAATTCTACAAAACTGCTATTCCCATTTGAAATTTATTTTTGTCTTCATCTCCAACTTCCCTATAGGTACCTACTTACCTCAATAAGGACCCTCTACCAGTTTTCTTTGGTTCATCAGCCATATATATGTACTCCTGTGGTGCTTGCATGAGCACTTATGTTGGTAGCACTCAGCGCCAACTCTCTGCCAGGGCTGATGAGCATAGAGGCTGCTCGGCTAGAATCGGTACATATTTTACATCCCCAAACCCTCCAGCATTAGGAACCATAGTTTCACTAAAAATCATCCCATAACACTATCTCACAATTCTTTCACAAACCAACCAACAACTTAATCTGATAATTTTAGAATCAATTCATATAGCCAGTTTTAACTCATCACTTAATAATGATAGCGGTTTGTTTATTCTGCAACTGTTCTATTTATCAATTTTGTGATTATAATAGTTATTATATAGACTTCAACAGTCTTTTACCTACAAGTTACTTAAGTATTATCACCATGTTTGTCCTGAAGATGAGAATTAATATATATATATATATATATATATATATATATATATATTAATATATATATATATATATATATATATATATATATATAATAAATATTTATATATATATATATATATATATATATATATATATATATATATATATATAGTAATAATTAGCTGAAGTCGCTAGAAGGAATATTATAAATAATGAAGCCTTAGGTATGAAATCTTGAGGAATACAGCAAATAAATAGGAGGTGAAATCAAAATAATAAGTTCATAAATAAATTCTTTTAACAATAAATTCAAGGCATGAGCTTTTGGTCTAATCGACCCTCTTTCAGATGCAGTTCTTTTTATACTAAAATAAATAAATAATAAAATTAAAAAATAAAACTTAACAAAATATAAATATCAATAAAGTTTTTGGACAAGATTTTTGAAAAAAGATGAGGAGTACAATATGTTGTTCATGATGGGATCTATTTGAAAGTTGTTTTTTTTTGTATATTGAAATTATTAGAGTTATTTAGGCAAAAAAGATTCCGTAAACTTTCTAAGGTGTAAGTTTTCTATGCCAATGATGGGTGTCATTTGATTGGTATTGATGTTGTGATTGTGGGAAGTTCTGTGTAGAGTAAGGACAGAGTTGGGGTTATCCATTTGGAGGTCGTATTTATGATGGTAATTACGGCGAGAAAAATCATGGGTTTCTCCAATGTATAATTTGTTGCAATCAGCGCATGGAATTTTATAGACACATTGAGAAGTGTTAGTGTTTTTGTTAAGATGAGGTTTAAATAATCTTTTAAAGGGAAGAGTATTAGAAGATGAAAAGTGTATAGATTTGGGGACGAATTTATGAGTAATGACTCTTCCCACTTCTGCCGATTGATTCTCTTATGAAATAGATCCCATCTTATCAAATAGATCCCATCATGAACAACATACTACACTCATCATCTTTTTTTCAAAAATCTTGTCAACAAACTTTATTGATATTTATATTTTGTTAATTTTTATTTTTTAATTTTATTATTTATTTATTTTAGGATAAAAAGAACTGCATCTGAAAGAGGGTCGATTAGACCGAAAGCTCATGCCTTTAATTCATTGTTAAAAGGATTTATTGGTTATATTTGGTTTAAAACTACAACTTTTGGTTTAAAACTTCAACTCATATCTCAAAAACTACAATAGCTACAGGGAAAAGAAATACATTGTTGGAATCCTGGTAAATTTTTTTTGCGGAAACTAAAAAAAAAAAAAAAAAAAATTATATCTCAAAAAACTACAAATACAGCGAAAGGAATACATTTTTTGGAACCCTGGGAATCCTAGTTAAAAAAAAGTAAAAAAAAAAATAAAATAAATATCGGCTATTTTTTTGGAGCAGGGGACATAGTGTATATATATATATATATAGCATGAAGTGGCGCACGAAAAACGCGGTGCTCACGATAAATGCGAAAACGGTTAAACACTAAATCTGAAACCGGAACGAAGTACAAC
>JABUQX010120214.1:0-7500 GCA_015478945.1 Trachelipus rathkii | reverse complement strand
TAGAACATGCAGATAGGAAGTTGAAAACAATGATCAGAAGTGAGGAAATCAAGGAAGAGAGTGTTATGTTCTTTTCTCTAAATGGATGGGATTTTTGAATTGGAATTTTAAATAGAAGAAATAAATAAGCACATCATGAGGACTAGTAAAGACATAGTCATAACACGATGCTGTATGAGTTGGGGTTCTCACTGCGATTTGAAGCCTAGTTGTTTCTGGAAAAGAAATAAGAGGTGAGTTGTCCTAGAGTTGACAGTTAAGGGTTCTACAGGTTTCGTACTCTGCGATAGAGGCACTGTGAAAAATCATTAAGGTAACAATGTTAGGATGAGTTATAAGCTAACAACAAGACTGATCATCAATAAAGCTAAGTACATGGAATGGGCAAACCTGCTAGTTGACCGAAATGTTCGACAAGAATGATGGCCGATTGCATTTAAGATAGGTTGTCATTATCCATTAAACCATTAATTGTACAGAAAAAATACATTGTATTGAGTCTTGTAACATAAACTCAACAGAGAGATTGATCTTAAAGGAAGAGGGTAGGAAAAGGTATAAGTTTATAAGAAGTGAATTTCTCCACTGAGATAAAAGGTATTAAAGTAATTAATTTCGTAGAGGGCTTAGCGCAGATTGAATAGTCCCAAGAATAAGTCAGAAGATTGGTATGTTTTTTGTTCTAGGCGTATAACCGTGTGCAGTTGTTTCTTTGATTCAATTTCTTAAGATGAAAGGTAAGAGAATAATTGCGAGAGTAAGTTGGGGAGTAAGTAATTTGTGCTCTTTAGCTATGAAGTGAGTTATCACCTGGTGAATATTGTGTATTACTGGTTATAGCTATGTTCATTAAATTTACTAATGCCTTATGCTTCCCATTTGGTTTATAATGTTATGCGTAGCACTTAAACTTGATTGGAACTCTATTAACTTTTGGAAGCTATCCCTAAAATTTATTGAAGTACGAGTGTTTGCCTTTAATTGCTCTTTTAACTCGGTTATTAGTAAATTTGAAGTGGAAGCATAATTTCCTAAGATGTTAATTTTCTTTCTGAGTAGTTTTACCTGTTTATCTGTGGCCGTACCAAAAAGAATGTTGAGAACGTCTTCTCCGAACTCAAAAGCAGCTCGTTTCTTTTTTGATCGTGCTGAGATCCACGGTAACTCACTTACTTCATTTAATTTCTGGGCTAGAACTTTTATTCGAATGGTCATCAGTTTGAATTCCCATTGGTGAGCCCTTTGTGCGATTGAAACATTCAGAAATGTGGCTTCGAACGTTGGTAAGAATGAATCTTTGATGTTGTTTACTAGCTTGGTTGTTTTGATAGACGTTTCTTTTACGTGCTGAGGGAACATTCTAAGCTGAAAACGATTAGAATTCAAATTATCCTTACTATAAACTTTACTTCACCGGTGCGAGATAAAACCAAACCAGGCAAATCTTTGCTTTTTCGTTATGCTTTCACAATAGACTTTGACATGTCGTTAGGATGGTGAGTAGAAACAAGATCATTTCTCCGAACTTCATTTCTGAAATATTTTAATCATATTGAAGTATTGTATTCTTTTCTTTTGTTTTAGTAATAATTTACAAGGTCGCCTAAATCTTATTTAGATATTGGAAATTAATAGTTAGTTAAAACAAATCGTGTGTGTTTTTTAAACTAAATGATTTCTTAAGTATAAGTGGGTTAGTTAACTTTTCTAAACTAAGTGATTCCTTAATCAAAGGTTGGTTAGTTAAACTCTCTAAACTAAGTGGTTTCTTAATCATAGATTGGTTAATTAACTTTTTTAAACTAAGTGATTTCTTAATCAAAGATTGGTTAGTTAAGTTCTTACATTTAAATGCTATTTACTATAGAATATTCTTTCTTAATTTCTAATTAGTAGATTACTTACTTACTTACTTATTTTAAGTTTCTCTTAACGTTATTAAATTTCTTACTTACTTACTTATTTTAAGTTTCTTATTTTTTTTTCTTTTTAGGAAAATTTCCATTTTTCTTTTTTCTAGTAAAAATGGCCGCTGTCCCCTTTTGGAAGTGGAAACGTAGTGTCGTTTAGAATTTGATTTGGCCTAAAAAAAATCACAACAGAGAATATAAATGATGAAACCTATCAAATCTAATGTGACGTGATATTGTCAAACAAAACTAAAGTTATTTTTAAATCTATCTCTACGAATTTCTAATCACAAACTTAATGTGACTGTTAGTCAACAAAACTAAGTTATTTATAAAATTCTCTTACAGATTGTCTTAAGGTCCCAAACTAACGTATGAGAGTGAGTGAATCATCATTTATATCTAATCCAAACTAATAAATGAACAGATGCGGATGCAAATGTGTGTTCAATTTTCTTAAAATCTAAAGTATCTTCTTAAAATTAAAGTGTATCCACTTAAAATTAAAGTGTAATCTTCGGAATTTGAAGAATATCTCCTTAAATCTATAAAATCTTTTCAAAAACTAAAGGATTTCTCCTTAAATTTACAAAAAATATACAGAAATTGATATGAATTAATAGCCGGGAGGCAGATAGTAAGTCTTACCACCTCTAACTATTGTGTTCAGATCCAATTTGACAGGCGGAGGTTGGACAGGAGTCTTCGCTATAGTCTCCGTGTTGTCTTTTGCCTCTGCTTGTTGTATAGCCTGTTCTCTCATCCTTGTTTGACTTCTCGTAACTCTGGGAGTAGAATCTCTGGGGCCAGTAAACAAATTATGTGGTCTGTAAGACGGGTCTTGTTTTCTGTCATCTCTGATGATTTCCCTTGGGGGTGATTCTACAACAGTGGGAATAGGATAATGGCCATCTCTTTCCGGGACATCGTGAGATTTCTCTGGGGAAGGAATTCTTGGAGGGGATCCGCCGTAGGCTCCGTATACTTCACCTTCGTGTGCGGGTGGCTCTTGAAGAATTGCTTTAGCAGGGGTATCTACTGAAATCTCTTGTTTTATGGGTGACAAGGATGGTCTAAATTCCCTTCTCTGACCCGAAGGGTGAGAGGGTTTTCTTACGAAGTCATTTTTTGGAGTGGAACAGATAAATCCATCGTCAACACGTGTTCTTCCTGCGACCACATCGCTATATCTTCTGGGTTCCACCTGAGTAGGCTCTTCTATGGGGGCTTGATAACTCTCATAATAGTTCCTAGTCTGCGTTGGCTGTGGTGGAGGAGCAGTGTGCGAGTCGTCTTTGAACTGAGTTAATGCAGGGTGGGGGAGTTGAAGAAGACTCTGTATTCTAACTGAAGTTTTGTGTGGTTGGAGGAGTAGGGAGATGGTAACGAGAGGTGACTTCGGGTGGAATAGGAATAGATCTAATCCACCTTCATCCTCTGTTCTGAACCGATTTCTGATTCACTTTCGGGTGCATCTTCATCTTTCTTCTCTTCATCATCTTTCTTGGAGCTTAACATCTCTTTGACCGCATGAGGATTCCAAACTTCGTCATTCGTAAAGTCGAACCGTGAGTCTGCAAACTTTTCTGCTGGAACTACCTTTGCGTTGTCCACATGGACTGGGAAGGTCTTACCTGTACTCAAACAAATTACCATCAATTTATTTGGTCCTCTCAAACATCGTACAATATATGGCCCTTCGAACTTGGGACATAATTTTGAACTATGGTGAGGTTTCTTTACAGCTCTGACGAAAACATAATCTCCTATTTTGAATTCTCTTTTCTTAGCTTTCTTATGTTGTTGCTCCAAAGTCTTCGTTGTTTCTCTCTCCAACCTTTCTCTAGCCAAATCTCTTATATTGTCGATCCTTTCTGTCAGCACATCTACCTCGTCTGAAATGAACTTCATTTTCTCAGGCTTATTTACAAAAGGAGAAACGTAATCGGCCATTTCGTAAGGGACTCTCTTTATGTAACCATGTAGTAGGAAATGTGGAGAGGAGCCGATAGATCGATTATAAGCGGAATTGATTGCGATTTGGGCGAAACTCAGATACTTATCCCAATCTTTGTGGTTGTCTTTCACATAATGTCGTAGGAAAGACTCGATATCTGCATTGATTCTTTCAACAACTCCATTTTGGGAAGCTTTGTAAGGCAAGATCTCTGCCTTCTTTATCCTCCAGGCCTTGCACAAGTCCTTGAACACCTGGCTCGTGAACTCTGGGGCATTGTCCGACACAAGAAGTTGGGGGGCACTATGTCTACATATGACCCTTTCTTGCAGTGCTCGGGCAAATTCCTTACTTGTCCTAGTTTTACAAGGCACTAATTCGACGTAACGCGTCAAAACATCGCGGAATACCAGTATGTATTTGGCTCCTGACTCTGTACAGGTGGGGAGTTTTCCAATACTGTCAACGTGAACGCGTGAAAAGGGTGTGTAGGGCAAGGGCCATCGATTGATCTCAGCTGTGGGAGGTTTAGGACCTTTTGCTCTGGCACACGATACACATTGGTTACAATATTCTTTCACCAATTTTGAAAGGTGGGGAAAAGCATATTTTTCTTCCACTCTTTTTTCTGTTCTTAAAGGACCTCCATGTCCGCTACCTAGCGACGCATGGCAGTGATCTATCACGCTGTATATCATACGATCGGGAACCTGGATAACATAAGGTTTTGACTGTGTAGCATAATATAAAACACCTTTAATAAAAATGTGGGGATAGGTTTTAGGGTTTTCTTTAACCCATTTCACCATTTTACCTAATCTTGGGCATTTCTCTTGTTCTCTTATGAAAGTTTCTCTACTCAGGACAAAATCTGTTCGAGGTAAATCACCTTTATTTTCTAACACAGCTTGGATAATAAAGACGTTAGGTGCCGGGTGTCTACTCAAGTAGTCCGGTGGGATATTCATTTTACCTTTCTTATAAACAATAGTGGGGGAGAAGCTGTTTACGAACAAATTCCATCTTGCTAGCCTGCCGGTTTGCTGCTTGTTGCGGAAGATGAAACAAAGAGGTTGATTATCTGTGATAATGGTGACCTTATAACCGAATACAGTGTTCTTGAACTTTTGCAAGCAGAACACTACGGCCAGGCACTCCTTCTCTATCGTATCGTAATTCTTCTCACTTCCTCTGAGTACTCGGGAGACGAAGGAAAGGGGTTTCTCTTTCCCGTCGTCTGTAAGCTGGTACAACACTCCCCCTATTCCGTAATCGCACGCGTCTGTATTCACGAAGAATTCTTTGCTGTAATCAGGGAAAGTTAGCTGTGGTTGTACCACCAATTTATCTTTCAAAGTGTCAAATGCCTTTTGGTGTTTTTTCGTCCATACAAAGGGGACATTCTTCTTTATTAGATCATACAGTGGTTGTGCAACGACTGCGAAATTGTCTATTAAGAAGCGAAAATAAGAGAAGAAACCAAGGACACTCTGTGTCTCTTTGACATTTGTCGGAGGGATGAAACTCTTCATTGTTTCGACTTTGGCGGGGTCAGGACTGATTCCATCTCTTCCTATCTTGAATCCTAGATACAAAACTGATGACTGTAAGAAGCTGCACTTGGACAGTTTTACTCTCAAGTTGTTTTCTCGGAAAGCAGTCAGAACTTTTCTCAAATTTTCGAAGTGTTCGGTAACGTTCTTTCCTAGCACTAGTACGTCGTCAAGATAGACCTGTGCAACTGGTCCTAAGAGATGATTCAAGGCGATTGTCATGGCCCTAGCATATGCCGATGGCGCATTTTTGTGGCCAAATGTTAGCAGGTAGGGCAGAATAGAAACCCCTTCCTAAACTGGAAACGCTGCCTAGCTTTGGGTTTCTCTTCTCTTATTTCTAATGCATGGTGTCCAAGAGTAATAATCGAGGTAAAAATCTGTGGCTTTCCCGAGCGACGTAAAGATCTCCTCTATCGATGGGAGAGGATAGACGTCCTGGATACTGTAGGAATTGAGGTAGCGGTAGTCAAGGCACACTCTGGGACGACTACTGTTTTCGCTACCACTAGCAATGGTGAAGAGTGGGGACTGTAACAGGCTTTTATGTATCCCTTTTGCAATGCTGCATCCGTGTAATCATTTCATATCCTGGTAAGTACCTTTATGGGGTAACCTGTACTGCTTGATGAGTGACTTAGGGGCATGTATTCCGGGGAGTAGTTCAAATTTAAACTTCTGAAGTGGGCAGACTGGGACAGCATCATCATCAAGTGCTAGTACAATACTTCATGGAAAGTCATCAGTGCAGATCAAGCAAGTCTTCACTATACCTGGGCTTTTCTTTTATGATGTTATCTCCTAAAGGTCTTCCTTTGGACATCTTTTTCGATGACTCTCTGTACAATCTTCCCACTCCCGTCTTTGATAGGACCTTTGAACACGTGGCTACGTTAGCCGAAACTGTTCGAGTCCTCTGCAGTGTCTGGGCTTTTCTCAAACTGATTCCCAACTATCGCAATCCGTTCACTCTTAGGTCTCACCTCCTTTTTCACCAAAATAAAATTGCTTATCGCCTCAAATTAATATAGTCTATGATTAACCGTGTTGTTTCTCGCTGCGACCGACCGTATTAGCTATGTACAATGAGCCTCTGGTAAGAGCTGGGTCATGATACACTTCCGCTCCAACTCAAAATTATCCTGTGTTTCAGGCCTAACCTTTATGTATCCATAGGATTGGCTTGGTAGAAGAGTGTTTTCTATTACTCTTAAATCGATTTTAATCTCTTCATCGATCATCAGATATTCATCTGGGTTAGGGTTAGGGTTCGTTGGAACCGGTAACCTTCTTGGTTGACTCGAATTTTCTCTTTCATTAGAAGTGTGCTTCTGTTTCGGCTTGGCTCCTCTGTGCTCAGGACTGTGATGAATGGGGGGTAGAGTACTTCTCTCCTCTTGTTCCATTTTCCTTATCACTTGATTCGACTGGGCTTGAGCGGTTCCGTTCGATGCAGGACTTCCTTTACCTCCCTTAGGCGCTGGCCGCCTGTGTGGGGGTGTTACTGACAAAGTTGCTTCTTTTTCCTGTGGGGAATAACCTTTCGCAACGCGGGTTGGTTTGACTGACGGGGCTGCCTTCCTGGGACCGTTCGCAACGTTTGCTGGGTCGATTGGCAGAGCGTCCTTCCTTTTCTGTGGAAGATGCCTTTTCGCAACGCGGTTTGGTTCGACTGACATATCGGCCTTCCTTTCCTGTGGAAGATACCCCTTCGCAACTCGTGCTGGGTCGATTGCCAGAGTGGTTTTCTTTTCCCGAGAAAAATATCGGTTCGCAACTGGTTGTTCAGCGTGGTTCGAGTACCTTAAAGTTCGATTTGAATCCTTGAAATGGTTCGAATCCTTAACTATTTTCTCCTCCCTAGGCACTGACGACTGGGGCGGATACGAATTGGACAGAGTGGAGTCTCGTACTTGTCTGAGATTCCCATCTGTGCGTTCTCTAAGTAAATAGATTCCTTGTTTGGCAAAGACGGGGATATCTATCTCTTTCTCTTCGTGGATAGACATCTTAGAGGAAAACATATTCAATGTGATGGGTAAATTGGATAAGATATTATTTCCCAAAAGAACATCCCAAC
>JABUQX010120213.1:25000-30110 GCA_015478945.1 Trachelipus rathkii | reverse complement strand
CGGTATTAGCTGGTTCCGGTATCGGAATGGGTGTTTAAGCGTTTCGCATTTATCAGTGAAACGCTTTCGCGTTTTCGTGCGCCGCTTCATAACAATTATTCACTTACATTTATATTATTCGCTCAATGTTAACTAAAAATATTTCAAAGTTTTTTAAATAATTTGGATTTTCTTTATTATTATCTATGTACATTGACAATCCAACACGAGAAAACACAACAACGCGCACTCCTTACAGATACGAAACTGACCTCTCTCTGTAAAATGTGTTGAAATAACTACTTCAGGCTAAATTTAGGATAAACCTTTTTGTACCCCGGGGCGATTTAGGCCTAATACCAGGTCAAAATATATTTCAAACTGACCTCTTTCTGTAAAATGTGTTGAAATAACTACGTTAGGCCTAAATTTAGGATAAGCCTTTTTGTATCCCGGGCTGATTTAAGCCTAATACCAGGTCAAAAAGTAATTCCAGTATAGACAAGAATTGAGAATCAATGTTATTATTTTATAAATATATTTCAAACTGAAACATGCTGGATAGGTAAGATCCTTTAAGCAGGTAAGAAGGAAATGTTTTCCTTTCTTGTGAGTGGACGGAGTAATCCTTATCTCTATATGACCTCGTATGTGATTGGTCGAGAATTATTTTATCGCTTTTTGCCTTTTAGGTATGTAAAAACATGTTTTTTCATATCCTGAGCCCAAGCTTCGTTTATTTAAACTATATGTATAGATAACCTTCATAGAACTTTTATAATTTATATACATTCAACTCTTAACATACATGTAAATATTTATTTAAGAAAGTAAAAATAAGGATAATAAAACTTTACTATATAATTAGAAATTTAATAATCATTAACTTACAATGATTTATATATATATATATATATATATATATATATATATATATATATATATATATATATATATATATATATATATATATATATATATATATATATATATATATATATATATATATATATATATATATATATATATAAGGATAACATTAAATATATACAAGAGTGTTAAATATATTTACAATGGTTTATATATAAGGTTAACATTAAATATAACACTGCTACGTACATTTTTCACATGATGTTTATGACTATTTCATATTAAAACTCTCTAAATCTTTACAAATATGCCAATCATTTATATCATTATCGATGATATAGTTTCGTGTCTCATTAATACCTTCAGATAGTACATATGTAAAAAGTTCCCTCTCAGATATCATAGTATATTTACATTCTGGATCACCTGCATAAATACTTTCTTGCCATTGTTTTCTAAGTAGATAAATGAATTTCTGTACATCTATAGAACTTAGGAAGCGGTCGATAATGATCGGAGGATCATCGACCAGGATTTTCTTAAATGTGTAGTATTCTTGGTATAACATGTAATGAATTACGGTCACGTAATTAGATAACACATATGTCTTCTTCATCTGCATTAACATTCGCTTACTAACCTCTGACATATATTTCAGCTGCGTTAGGCCTGAAATGTAGAATCCATATGATGTAGGTTCAAATACGGCTGTTTCATTATTTCTCTCCCATAATCTAACTTCCAAACTGATTATGTTTTGGCGTTTATAAAATGCTAGAGTAAGTTGCTTATCGTTGGTTTCTTCGCTCAGGCTAACAACTGTTTTGGACAAGTTTAAATCTGAGCTTGGTTTAAAGTATTCTGTAAGCCACTCTTCAGTGTGATTACATATACAAAGTAATTCATCTGGACTCATGAAAATACGCTTGGTATTATAACATGGTGAATGGGTAGCACACTTGAAAAATTCAAATCCATCGGGTTTTCTTTTATATAAGAATGAAACCCTACTCCCGGGGATCTTGATTTCCCACTGGACAATGTCTTGTATTGAGGTATACCTGTTAAGGTGAATCATGATATACACTTAGTGAAAATAGAGAACTTGTGCACCGCTTAACAGCCAAAACGAGTATGATTTTAAAATGAGTTTGGGTCTAAAACACGCCTGCTCAAATATAATTTTCATCCAATCACAGGTAAGGCTCAGGATATGAAAAAACATTTTTTTACATAGCAAAAAGCGATAAAATAATTCTCGACCAATCACATACGAGGTCATATAGAGATAAGGATTACTCTGTCCACTCACAAGAAAGGAAAACAATTCCTTCTTACCTGCTTAAAGGATCTTACCTATCCAGCATGTTTCAGTTTGAAATATATTTATAAAATAATAACATTGATTCTCAATTCTTGTCTATACTGGAATTACTTTTTGACCTGGTATTAGGCTTAAATCAGCCCGGGATACAAAAAGGCTTCTAAATTAGGCCTAACGTAGTTATTTCAACACATTTTACAGAAAGAGGTCAGTTTACCATTTGACCTGGTATTAGGCTAAATCGCCCGGGGTACAAAAAGGATTATTAAATTTAGGACTAAAGTAGTTATTTCAACACATTTTACCGAAAGAGGTCGTTTCGTATCTGTAAGGAGTGCGCGTTGTTGTGTTTTCTCGTGTTTAGTTGTCAGTAATGCATGAACTAACAACAAAGAAAATCAAATTATTAAACTTTGAAATATTCCACAGTCGCTGTCGAGCAATATAAAAGTGAATAATTATTCTAAGCAAAACCTAAGGTCAAAAAGGGGAAAAATACATGTTATGTTAGCAAAGAAGAACTTATTTTGTTATTTTTATACTTATTACATGGCTAAAGATGATGTAAAGCTGTAAGTCAATAGAACAAAACGTGGCATAGCTTGGTGTATAGGGCTGCTTGGGGCTTACCTTGCTGATTTACTGATTTATTGCTTTGGTACGTAAAATATATGTTTTTAATAAAATTTCATAAAATTTTAGTAAAAATTATTTTAAAGCTTGAAAGTTATAAAATTTATAAACAAAAAGTATTAACAATTAATAATAAATTCTTTGTTCAAAGATAATGATTGATTTATTATAGAAGTTTTAAGAAACTTTGAAATAATTTTAGTGATAATTGAATGAGTAATATAAATGCGTGTTTAATTAAAAGCATAAAATGTTTTAATAAATTATACGTTATGTTTATACAAAAGTTATTTGATATGTTTAAACAGGGTGCGTGTGTGTGTGTGTGTAAGTGTGTGTGTGTATGTGTATGTGTGTGTATGTGTGTGTGTTAAATAATAATAACAATAGGCATGAAGTAAATAACACTAAGAATAATAATAAAAATAATAATAATAATAATAATAATAATAATAATAATAATAATAATAATAATAATAATAATAATAATTATAATAATAATAATAATAATAATAATAATAATAAAAATAAAATAATAAAAATAAAAATAAAATAATAAAAAATAAAAATAAAATAAAAATAATAAAAATAATAATAAAAATAATAAAAAGTATTAAAACAAAATAAAAAAAACATAATGTTAATAAATATATGAGTTAAAGCAGTAAAGCATATGAGTTAAAGCAGTAAAACATATGAGTTAAAGCAGTAAAGCAGTAAAACAAAAGCATACTAATCCCTTTGTTGCTAGACAACAGTCTGATTTACTGATTTACTGCTTTAAGGTATGTAATGTTAATAAATATATGAGTTAAAGCAGTAAAACATGAGTTAAAGCAGTAAAGCAGTAAAACAAAAGAATAAAAATAATAAAAATAATAATAAAATAAATAAAAAGTATTAAAACAAAATAAAAAACATAATGTTAATAAATATATGAGTTAAAGCAGTAAAACATATGAGTTAAAGCAGTAAAGCAGTAAAACAAAAGCATACTAATCCCCTTGTTGCTATGTAACACCTCTATTGATTTACTGATTTACTGCTTTAAGGTATGTAAAGTATATGTTTTTAATAAAATTTCGTACAATTGTAGTAAAATAAAATGATTATATATCAGCCACTCTGGCTTTTTCTTCTTACATACAATTTTTAAAAATTTATAAATTAAAAAGTATTAAGTAAAAAAAATAAAAAGAAAAAATAATGTTAATAAATATATGAGTTAAAGCAGTAAATCAGTAAAACAGTAAAACAAAGCCTTACTATTCCCTCTGCTGCTAGGCAATTGAGCTATTGATTTACTGTTTTACTGTTTTAAGTTATGTAATGTAAATGTTTTTAATAAAAAATGTTTAAGTATGAATCATAGTATATTTGAAAAGAAATTTTTTGAATAGTTTACATTGATATCACAACTATGAAATATGTGTTAAATAATAATAATAGGTCTGTAATGAGTTACAGTTTTAGGAACGCAAAAATGTTTTTAATAAAAATGTTTAAGTATGAAATAAAAATGAATGACTCATAGTATATATATTTTTCGTTCGCGCGGGAATATTGCGCCTGCGGGCGCACGCGGCGGGCGGGTACGCGGAAATATTGCGCCTGCGGGCGCACGCGGCGGGCGGGAACGCGGCTGGTCGCACCTGCGGGTGCGGTGTTCGTCTGACTTTGTGCGGAGGGCGCATGCTGCGCCCTGGTGATCAGCTTATTGCCTAGGGGAAGACATCAATATTAGCTCTGCTTTATGATGTAGGGTAGGGTAGGTTAGAAAAAGCTAGAAAATGCTAACTCATAGTAGGAAACATCCTAGCAACTTATAATATACACCAATCGATTCCTCATACCTTATAACATAGGGGTAGGCTTCAATATTAGTGCTATTCTATGTTCAGGGTAGGCTAGAAAAAGCTAACTCATACTAGGACGCATCCTAGCAACTTGTAATATACACCAATCGATTCCTCATACCTTATAACCTAGGGGTAGACACCAATATTAGGGCTATTCTAGGCTCAGGGGTTGGGAACCATCAAAGTTGAACAATCAATAAATCTGAGTCATCAAAGATGAACCGACAAAGATGACGTCATCAAAGATGAACCATCAATATAGGTGGTATCAAAGATGACGGCATCAAAGATGAGTCATCAATATAGGTGGTATCAAAGTTGAGCCATCAAAGTTGAGCCATCAAAGTTGAGTCATCAAATCTGAGCCATCAAAGCTGAGCCGACAAAGTTGAGGCATCAAAGTTGAGGCTTCAAAGTTGAGGCATCAAAGCTAAGTCATTAAAGT
>JABUQX010120213.1:15000-22500 GCA_015478945.1 Trachelipus rathkii | reverse complement strand
AGACCCTAAAGGGGGGTCAAAGGGGTGCCAAAAATAGGGGGGAACTATGTACGACGGTTGCTACGCAACCATCTGGCGCTTCAAGGTCAAAAAATACAAGGCCAAAATCCTTGGGGTGGGGTAAAAGGTGACAGGTGGGGTAAAAAAGGTTAGGTCCAGTTTACCCTTGTTACTACTCATATGTAATATAAATTTATTCAAATCAATTGCTCTTAAAAATAAAACTTCATCAATAAAATCCTCCTCTAACGATTTTAATATTTTTAAAGCAGAAAATAAGCTCTCAACATTCACTTGAATAGGAGGCAAAGCTGTAATTGTTCAAGCGGAATCTTGCAAAATTTTAAGACAGCATTGATTGCCTCTCTAACTGTTAACTTTGATTTCCGGTTGATTTTCATTATTCCATCTAATAATGCCTTATGGAATTCTACCTTTTATTTTTCTAGAGGATTTTAAGGTTGAATGTCTTTTACTGGTATATTGTCTTTTCTGCATGCTCCAATTTTTCCCATTATCTGTCAAATTTGACTTCTTCATCTTCATCTGACAAGATATTATAAGGGAGAATTCCTGAAACTGCTAAACTATCTGACTCCGACCCAGATTTCTGTTCGATAGTGCTATTCATTTTACGTCCTAGTTCACAAAGAGCACTCCTAGCTTTTAATATCAGATCTTCAGTTCTGAGAAAGATTCTTAACAAAGATGGCAGACAAAAGTATTTTATTTTCAGTTAACATTCTTTCCTTTCTTTTTATGGAATTGTTTGTTATTTGCTAAAATCCCTTCTCTATAAATATTTTCCTGCAGTCACGTCTTCTGATTGAGTATTTTTTGTTGTAAAGTATGGGTGTTTTAATAATTCTTCGAGGGTTTAAATTTGTTCCCACTGACTATCGGAGAGAGAAAGTTAAGGAGTACCGGCAGCCATCATACTACTAATATAATCTTTTAGTTGAAGCCTTTAGAGACAAATGACATGTACTTTCCCATCTTGTCTCTCAACCTAAGATTGCCACTTTTCCAGCTACACTCTTTAGAAATTCCATTAATTTTGGACTATGTGCTGCTTTTGCTATTTGTCTCGCCTTTCTTATATGATTTATTGTATAAGTATTGTGGAGACCATCACGCACTGCTAACTGTAAAGTATGAACTCCACATCTCATGTGTGACCAATTTTAGCGTCATCCCGGAACATGAAGTATTTTGATAGTTTATCAAAGTTCATTCTGAAAACAACTATTACTTCTACGTTTTGACATTCAATAAAATTGGTATCACATTTACCAGCTTCCTGTTCCTCATTGCCCTTATTTAATTTTTCAATCGTACTGATCATGTTTGATCAGTTATCCGAAACTAAGGTAATTACTTGCCTCTTATTATTTCGAATTCTTTTAAAAAGTCAATAACAAGTTCTTGGATATATTATCTGAAATGTTGTGATTTGGTATCTTTTACTGCTAACGTTTTAGAAATATTGTTTTTATCTTCGTTCACATATCTAACATTATTGGCAAAATAATTTAGCTTTACTTAAGTGCATAAGCATCATTTTTAAATGCACAAAGCTTCCTTTTTTTGCAATTTTTCTTTATTTTTTTGCTTACCGCTTCTGCTAGAACAATTTTGCAAATATTTTCCCGGTCTAAAGGGACTTCCAGTTTCGAAGCCATGTCTCCACACAGTGCTTTAAATCCTGGCCTTGCAAAGAAAACTAATAGGTCACTATCTTTAACAACCATTATAATCAATTGTATTTTGAATTTTTCACTTGACATAGACATAACAAGTTTTTGGCAACTGAAAAAGTTTCCACTTTAGTCTGAGTTTTTCAAATTAAAAGTTTATCCTGATTACCTTTTGCTTCACCTTTCTTTTTAACAATTGCAGAAATGTCTGGATGAGAGCGTTTTAAATGTCTCATTAATTTAAAGGATCCAGTAGATGTATTGTGACCCCATGAGAAACTGGTAGTTAGGTAGACTCTTTCGTGCATGATCGAACTGACTTTCCCATCAAATGAGTTAAATATTTCATATTGACAAATGAAAGTACTTTTATCTTCAGAGTGAGTAATATATTCAAGTACATGAGGTGTTTTGGTTTTGGTGTTTTTGATTTTGGTTCAGTTGACATGATTTTTCTAAGAATATTAAACAATTAATTAAAGTTATCTATAGAAGAATCGAACCTTTTTATTATTGAATAATAAATATACATAAGAAATTTCTGAAAAGAGTATATATATATATATATATATATATATATATATATATATATATATAAATATATATATATATATATATATATATATATATATATATATATATATATACTCTCTTATATATATATATATATATATATATGTATATATAATTGGAATATTAGATATAAGAATTGAAAGTGATCTCCTCCAGTTAATATATATATATATATATATATATATATATATATATATATATATATATATATATATATATATATAT
Organism: Trachelipus rathkii; assembly: GCA_015478945.1. Taxonomy (NCBI): domain Eukaryota; kingdom Metazoa; phylum Arthropoda; class Malacostraca; order Isopoda; family Trachelipodidae; genus Trachelipus; species Trachelipus rathkii. The sequence continues at coordinate 20,005 of JABUQX010120213.1, read as the reverse complement.
ATATATATATATATATATATATATATATATATATATATATATATATATATATAATATAACCTGTAGTAATAAAGTTAATAATTACTTAATTTTGTATTTGACGGAGCCGGAGCAGCCTCTTTTTTTGCGGCTCCGACTCCGGCTCCGGCTCCAGTATCTCAAAAAAATCGACTTCGGCTCCGGCTCCACCCAAAACCTTGCGGCTCCGGCTCCGCAGCCCTGATTAAGGTGTTCTCAATCCATTTCACTATATTTTGTTTTTATACTTTCAATAGAGTAGGAATAATAAGATATTGCTTAAACTCTTTGGTCCCTAATATTTAAATAAGTAACAATGAAAACTCACTTTGACAGGATATAAGATTTGCTTTCATCATATTTCAACCTCTCGAAAGAAAAACATTTCCTGAATTAAATTTTTCTGAAAAACGTGTTTCCAGAAATTTTAATTAAAATATATTTAGTAAAAAAAATTAAATAATTCCAGATTATCTGTATAAAGATATCTTTTGTATAAAATTTCCGTTTATGGAGAGACTAAGCTAGGAAATAAGGAGTAAAATTTAGCGCATTTTAAAGAAAAATTTCATCAGTTCAGATTGAATTGATCTTTTCAATTGAAAATAAAATTTGAAAAAAAAATTTCATTTTAAATCCCTCCTTACACTAGCTACTTTTGTATTTGAAAATCTCGGCATCCGTGTTGGGATTTCAAAATATTAAAATAAGTTAAATTTGCTTTTAAATATTAGAAGCAACAAAACTTTTAATTTATTTTATTTATTTTAATTTTACTTTAATTGATTTTTTATTTTAGTTCTTTATATATATATATATATATATATATATATATATATATATATATATATATATATATATATATATATATATATATATATATATATATATATATATATATATATATATAATATATATATATATATATATATATATATATATATATATATATATATATATAATTTTTTTTAATCAAATTCTAAAATTTCGGGCGTTTTCCATAGAATAAAAGTCGCTATTCTATGGCAGTCCTTATTCAGCTATAAATTCCCATTCTCTACATTAAAATCGCTGTATACATGATGCTAAATTTGAGATTTTTAATCATGCAGAGGGATTGATCGCCAAATTTTGCAATATTATTTATACTTTAATGGCACCAAAATCCGAATTTAAATAAAATCTCAAATTCCGACAACATTAATTTTGAAGGAAATTTTTTAATATTTTGACGGTCTTTTTGCAAAATTTAGATTTTTTATCTATTATTATTATTATTATTATTATTATTATTATTATTATTATTAATATTATTATTATTATTATTATTATTATCCCTGTATATGGATTCCTATTATGGTTTTATGCTCTTGGTATACAACCTGGAGCATGACATAGTGATAAGAACCAATACTAGGGGGACTTTGTGCATCCCTCCGGCCCCAGCACTAGTATGTGCATTTGTTGTGCATTTGTCACATGTAATCTTTCAGCTTTCATCCTTTTCCCTCATTTTTCATATTAATTTTCTGTTTTTTTTTTCAATCTACCTTCTCCTGGACAATTTCACCCTTTTTTTTTTTTTTTTTTTTTTTGGCTAGATAGGTAAGTGAACGCCGATGACCCCTTCCTTATGGTGGGGGCACCTGGCGTTATCTGTGCTGAAGGGGTGTGAACCACATCACCCGTTCGTGATTCGGTGCACACGACCTAGCACCAGGTTTGGATCTTTTTCCCTGACCCCTCTGGAACATCTATAATAAGAGACTCCCCGCCGCTTAGCGCGGTCCTCCGGGCACAAACCTCATAGGGTTCGACACCCATGAGGGGGGACCCCTTTGATTTAATATACCATGGAAAACCTTAATTCGCCTCGGAAATTAATGGATTTAACGATTACCGAACCCGCACCGATTAATGGACTTACTCTTCTGAATTTCACTTCGAATTTTAATGCCGTGATTCCTTCCACTGCACCTGAAAGGCCTCTGTCTGTCCCCAGTGATCAGTCGCCTGTCGCGCCCTCGACATCCTAGGTGCCCAAACGGTCGGGGCAACATCAAAAATGTGCCCCCCGTCCTAGTAATTCTCAATTGTATACTCCATATGCTGCTCCCCTCTGGACTGCCAGCTGACACTTCCGATGTGATTTATTATGCGTCCCCCACTTTCAAAGGCTCTTACTGAGCAAAGGAATCATCAACCTTAACGATGTATTTTGAAAAGCTTCATCATGAAGACCCACACTCCCAGTTACGTTTATGCAGGAATGGGTCTCTTCTCGTTAAAGCTACTACCCGAAATCAAAAAAAAAGCAGAGTTTCTATCTTGTCATCTTTAAAACCTCTCGGAAACATCCTTCTTATTTCACTCTGTGAAATAAGAAATTACATTTAAAGGCACTATTTATTTTTAGAACACAAAAAGGAAATATTGCTGTCATTTTAAAAATCTACAGTAGAAAAGGTTCCTGCTAATATCGTTTACAGATTTGCCCACGTCGGGACTCGCTTGGACACCCCAAATTCTCGTTATACTATCGACCTTTCACACCCATTTCCACCTTACTAATTTTAAAAATTATGCTTTACAAACGCTACAGTGTTCGTACGTGAATCGCGAATAGACGTTGCTTAAATGCCAGCGGTTTGGTCATTCCCAAAAGTACTGTAGAGGAGTGCATGATATATGCACAGTCTGTGGAGAAGAATTTTACATTCCCTGTGAAAACACACCAATCTGCAAAAACTGTGGAGAGTGCCTCTTTCCTTAAATGCCCATCTTACCTGTTTGAATAGGAGCTTTTGGAATTATGCACCATACAAAAATTGAGCAGGAGAGATGCCATACACCAGCTCAAAGATAAATATCCTACAAGATAAAGGCAACCCTATGCTACAATTGCAGCAGCCCTCCCGTCTCCTTGTGTCAACCCACCGACACAACTCCATTCCAGTAGAACTCTTCCCCACAATCCCAGTAAGACTCAAGCAGTTACTGTAACCTTCTCGCCTGCACTGCCTATATTGCTTACTATTCAATTAGTCAAAAAATAAGCTTCAATTCGATTTCCAGCCCAGAATGCCGTCAACAGCACCACCCCGCGTGCTAACTTTCAACTGACCAGCAATGAAACAAAGTCTGTTCATCCTCCACATAGCTTGGAGAGCATTTCCTGCCAAGAAACTCTGCCCCATACCCTCCCGATGAGTTCACCAAACTCATGTAAGAGGCCTGCTTCTTTTTCACCTAATCTGTCTCCCACCATCACTTCGACTCCTGAAAAAGATGTAACTAAACAGAAACAAAAGATTAAGCACCAAAGCAAAGATTACTCTCTAAAATATAAAACATCTGAATTTCTAAAACAGAAGGCACCGACCCCACATATAAAAATGTAACTCAGAATATAAAATAATTACGATACCAGAAAAGAGGCGATACCGATACCGATATAATTAATATTAATAATACACATAATAAGACTAGAACATTTGTGTTACTGTAGGACCAGGTTGCATTTCCCTGTACAACAATACTTAGTCATTTATTTCATTTGGTTGTGCGCACACCAAGTATATTTATTTTATTAACTTAAAATAACTATGTTAAAGAAATAATAAATGTAAATATGTAATTTTAATACTTTTTATGTTTGTGTTTATGTAAAAAATATTTTGCATTGTACTTCAGTTCGTATTACAAAGTTTAGCTATTAGCTTTTGGCTTTAACATGATTACAATGTTACCAAGAAGATTTGAACTAGCCATACAGTATAAAGAATAAAAATAATGAAAGAGAGACCTCATTAATCAGCTGAAAAGAACAAAATTAAAAACGCTTTTATATTCAAACATGACATATAATAATATACTCCTTTTAAGATAAAGATAGATATCATTCAGATACTCAAATTCAAAAAATTCTCAAAATTGATGCAAAAACATAAGCTTTCACTAGTATCTCATTAAGCTGTTCCTTTTTGGGGTGTTTACATTCCCACCTACACTAAAATACCGCTCGCTCCACTGTAAAAAAAAAATCCGCTAGACGTCCGTGCTATTCAAACGGATTTGAGCATTTACAACCGGAATTGAGTTAGGAAGAAAAAACTTAGAAAAATTTTGCCTCAATATCGACATCTGAGGGGCTTTTCAAGAGGGTTTCACCTGATCATTATGTCACCAAATAACATTCCGCTTAAATGCCCGGAAACAAGTGGATCTTTTATCTTTTTTTATTTTTATTCTTGGCTTGGTAGAATTATTTATATATATTTTGATTTTATATAAATAAATATATATATATATATATATATATATATAATATATATATATTATATATATATATATAACTATATATAATATATATATATATATATATAATATAATATATATATCTATAATATATATATATATATATATATATTATATATATATATATATATATATATAGTAGAACTCAAAGCAGTCAAACGCAGTTTTCAGAAGTGTCTTCATTAAATTCTTACCCGTCTTAATAATAAACTGCAAGATATATCAAAGTTCTTAATAAATTTTCACATAATAAAATGATCTTCTGGATGTTTAGAGCGTTAGTTTTCGATCCTTACTGAATTACTGGTCCTCTTTCAGCGCTGAGAAATTATTCGATAATGAAATATTTAAATAAAGATTGTTATGTAAAAAAGTTAAAATAATTAAAATCGATTTAGTTAAACTTAAGTTTTGAATTTTTTTTGCAAAAAAGTGTGGTGTCAAATTTTGTTTAAGGTGGGGTCTAGAGTGTGTTCACCTTGTTGTTTTTAAAATTGGGAAAGTTTTAATACAAAGGGATTCAATGAGTTTACGTTTGGTGGGTTCTAGTACTTGTAAAATAGGTGTCATGCCATTAATGTTGAATTTTGTGATTGATGGGTCTGGAGTGTGAGTGCCGAGTTTTGTGAGTTAGAAGTGAGGTCATGTTTGTGTTGGTAATTTTGTCTAA
>JABUQX010120213.1:0-10000 GCA_015478945.1 Trachelipus rathkii | reverse complement strand
AGCTTTTCTCATAGGAAGAAGTTCTTTCAGTGATAAATATATTTTTAAGTATGAAGTTGTTCAATTTGTTTAGACGGCTTTGATATTTAATGCCTTTTGTGCTCTGTTACATTATAATTAATCAGAAGGTATTACTTAATATAGATCGGTAAGCGAGTCTATCGCTCATAATCTTACAGAGAGAGTGCATAACAATGAGTATCCTCTCTTAAACGATTATTACTCTCATGATTACAAGAGTACAATTATCGCTCTATGTGAAGTCAGGCGTAATATAAGTATATAATATGCGATATATATATATATATATATACACGTATTATTTACTTCTATTTATTAATCTGAATATTATATTATTATTCTGTGTTTATATTAAATAACCTATATTAGGACTTCACAGTAACACTGCTTCATATTAGTGAACAGCCTCCGTGTTTGAGGAGATAATATGAAACGAGTTGTAGAATAGGCTAGTAATTGCGATTGTCTGGAGTAAGAAGGCATAGTACGTATTGATATTATGAAAGAAGATATAATCATAAATGATAGGTAGAACTATATTATATATATATTAGAATACGATATGAAGTACTAATATTGAGGGCGGTACATGGAATTAGGTGAAACTGAGGGATTAGCTAATATATATATATATATATCTTTACTTTTAAAAAATATAGTATGAAATAAATAATATAAAAGTGCCACCCTAGTATATATATATATATATATATATATAAACTCTGCTAAACCAAATGTTTCCTTAACTACGCCACTGAATTTATATATAATATTAATACTTTTCAAGTTTATTAACAAAATCCTGTATAGGGTTAAATGCTTATAATATAGTTCAAGATAAAATAATAGAGTGTAGTGAATAATGAAAGAGTGACAGGGATGAAATATGAGCAAATACATAACAAGTAAAAAGAGAGATTTTTAAAGAAGAATTTATTTAAAATATAAAAGAGAAATTAGTTAATATTAGTATATATAGAAATGATAGAAAGAAGAGCGGATATATATATATATAGGTAGAAGTCTAAATGAAGAGGCGTAAACCTGTATAGATATTAGAGTAAAGTATGTGTGATATTTATATATATAAGTGAATCTAATAGTAATATGATTTTAGTTTAGGAGGAGTTTGGAGGCGGTAATATAAGTAGATTATGGATAAGAGTAGTGAATAGGGTAGAGACCTCAATAAGAAGAAGTAATGATTATGTAGATGATATAATAAGTATAATTGTATCTTGGTATAAGATAATAGGTATAATTAGGGTGGTAGTAAACTATATGAGTATTATGAGCTTTGGCGGAGATAGACTAATAATAAGTAATATGAGGATGATGTGAGTATGTAGGCCCATTGGTTATTTTCAAACTGAATGAGTCACAGGGAGTTCTCTCCTGGCATGTGACCGTACAGCGTAAATTCGATAGAACTTACTGGTCCACGAGCGCGGGACAGTAACAATAACGGCTGTGACGCTCTAACTCCAGCCTCGTTCACTCGCGGACGACCCACAGATGTTAAATAGAGCTTACTTTCAGCGTGTAGATTTTAAATTAGACTTTACCCGGATGTTTCTTAATTCCTCAATTTATTATAATTTTCGATTACTTTATTAAGGGTCCTGGCCCCGATATATTGAATAACCAGGGGATTATAACAATCGCTTTTAGTAGTAGCGTCATGACATTGTATCCCATGTAGGAAAGTATGGTAGAAGGGTATACGGCAGCACCCCTGTTACTCAGAGAATGGAATACGGTGAGTATTTTTTCAGGTGGGGCATCCCCTGATCGCGAGGTTATCTTTTTGTATGTACAATTCATGTACCGCCGTTTTACCCTTTGGGAGGACTTGCTCCCCCCGGAATTCCATATAATTTCTATTGAATTCAGCCATGTTATCGATGTGTGAGCACGTGTGCGCGTGTGAGCAGATATTAGTGTCACATACATGTTTATATTTTTACCTCCCTATTATCTCTCTATACTCTGATCACGACTTATGCAATGAGCAACCTTAACCCTATAATTTCTCTACAAATGGATTACAAGTTAAACTCCAAATGCGCGCACCATGACCGGTATATGATATAATACCGTTAAGAATACAGGTATTAAAGGATCAATAACCTTTCTTTCTGAGAGGGGATAAGAAATAACGTTCAGTACTATGATTGCTATGCTCCCTCCAAACCTTCATCACCTCTCTCTCTCGGCCTCCATCCCTTGTCGCAGCGCGAACCGCGCCCGTTGGTTGGCTGCACTCCAGTTCGTACAGACTTCACGTCAATAGCATCGCTCTTTCTCTGCTCTCAGTAATAACTACAGATAGACAGCTAGACGTCGGCGCGATTCGTCGCATCATACACCAACAGATTCGCATTCATTTATAAAATCGATGCGTATCACTTTAATCACTCTGTAGCTTTACTCGAAAATATTTCACTCTGTAGTGAGCCAATTCGAAGTATCATTGAAGAATGACTCTCAGATCCTGCGACCGCTTACTTGTGACCATTTGTCGTACAACTGACTGCCGATTGTTTGTACCGGACCATATATATGAATCTACTGTTAGAGTCGAAACTGTGTGCTCTTCGTCTTTAATATACTATAATTGAAATTAAATAAAATTACTATTAATAGAGTTAATAAATTAACTTTAGACTGATTATGTAATCGTTCCGTATTCGTCGTAATATATTATTTATAAATAGTACCTGTGCAGATATAGCGGTAATAATAATAATAAATAATATTAATGAGAAAGTTGAAGTGAATAATTATAGAATCAATAATAATAATAATATAATAATATTTACTAACACCTAAAGTAGTTATCTAGTATTTTCCATCCTTACAATAATTGATTCTTTATATCGTATTTCCTTTTATTAATTATAATTAATACTATTAATAAAATAATTATATAACTAATAATAAACTCATATAAAATATTCACTTTCAAATCTTCCATTTTGATTTATGTAGAATATATAAAATTATATAATAATTAAATTGAGCTAACTATCCCTTAATATTTTTCCCAGTGTATATTACATTAATTCATCTCTAATCAGGTTCTACTACTATAATAGCCTTTCATGAAATGGTAAGCAAATGAACTATTTGATATAAGTATTCAGAAGGACTACGAAATTTATACTCAGCTTCCTCATATTTTACCTCATAGAAGCATTAAGAAAGAAATGGCCGAGAAAAGAAAAGATATACGCTAAAATCACATGTCCGAGAAAAGAGAACACAAGACAGACAAAAATTATATGAGAGCGGACTCGTGCGTGCTATGCAGATCTGTGATATTGAGATAAGAAGCGATGAGTACTTAGCATATAATAATTCTTATAGTTGATATGTATTGCACTATGTAATTAATATTACCACTACTTGTATTTAAGAAAAGTACTAGTAATAAAGAATAATAGATTATTATTAGTAAGCCATCTATGTTTGTATATAAAAAGCTGATTGAAATATTTTTAAATTATTATTTAATTATTATATAGCCATAGCCAAAAACGTCTGGCATAAATAACTTTTGAATAGTAATCAAGCCAAATTTGGGTTTTTAATAATATAATTCAACCGTGATTTATATATTTTAATCATTACCATCGGATGTAGATAAATTCTTGTCTATCATTAATTTATTATTAAATATATATTATAATTAGTGAGTATAAAAATTCATCATAGAAATACAATAATAATTTTTTATATAATACTTATCATTAAAAAATTACTATTATAGCTATATTATAAATATTCCTTAAGTGTATATATCAAAATATTTTGAAAGTTTGAAAAGGTTAACGATCCAATAAAACGGTTGTTTTATAAATATGTAATAAAATTAATACCTATTTTATAGATTATAACATAAAATAATATAAATATAAATTTATAATTATTTATAATCATTTAAATTTTTCTGTAAATCTATATAATTTTCCTAGTGTTAAAATTTATATATATAAATGTAAATTATTTTGCCCTATTGTACTATGAAACACTTAAATTATTTATTTATGGTTGGAAATATTATTTAGACATATATTAATATATATTTATATATTTATTATATAGATATATATATGATAATAATATATATATAAATATTAATTTAATATATATTTTATTGATATTAATATATTTAATATATATTATTGTAGTTATTAGAATATATATAAATTATATATAAATGGAAAGTAAAAGATTAAGAGTATGATATATTTTTATTATATTTAATAGGATTTTTCTTTTTAATAAAAATGACCCCATGATAAGAAACTGTTCGTAGGATCTTTTTTAGTTCACAGAAAATATCGTGCAGAGAGGGTGAAACAGCCATGGTTAGTATTCCAAGAATTGATAAGACAGTACTAACGACCTAATTCAAACTTTGTTTACCATTTATTTGTTATTAATTTAAACAAAAACGTGTTCTATTCTGTTGACTCAAATTATTAATAAACTTCAGGCAGGCACAAATTCAATTTGAATTACTTATCCATACCTAACAATCATCCATCGCCCTTATGCATAATAATTATTTCTACTTGAAAAATACCTATATACTTGTTCCATTACATGTTAAAATTCGAACAATCTATGTATACAATATAATTTGTTAGATTGAGTTAAACTAAAGTTCGTAAGTTTTAGATGAAAGCAAATAAATGGATTAATATTTAAATATATATTATTAGTATATTCTAGTATCTAAATAAAATAGAGCTCGTATTTTAAAATTATGTATTTACAATAAATTACTTTATGTTTGTTTAGTAAAATAGCATCAAATACTATAAAGCCTTCATCTCTTTTATATCAAAGATAATTTTTATTACTTAGTCTTTAGCATAAATAAGGTGAAGAAAAGAAGTTCTCTCCGATAACTGTTAATTTTTTTGACGTAGCCAGCTATACGATTATAAGTATTCGCATGCGTGTTATATCTATCTATAGATAATATGCAGCTTCGTTCTTATTCTTCAATTCAGCAAAGAGAAAAGATATTGCGCGTCCGCTCATCTTACATTTTTTAACTTCTTCTCCTCATTCTTGTGTCTTTGTCTCTCTATATCAATTATTTCTTTTGTTCTATCACGTCTCTTTTTATATAGCTGCTGTGCTATATATTTCCACGGAAAAGTCGGAAGCTAGTAAATGCTCATCTTCTTAACATATGAGTAACTATAACTTATTTTAAGTTGATCATAGTATAGTACATATCATTTATTAGTGATTTATGAATATTATCAGACTAAATATAACCAATAATACGTGGTTCTTTCATCTAGTTTTATAAACTTGTAGATAAATAAGTTGATCATCCGTATAATAACTCATTTAGGGAGGCAATACAACTGATATCATTATAATAAGTAGTATATAGGGAGTATCATACTACCGCTCATAGTGAGTATATAGAGTTAATATGACTATCATGAGTATAAATATATGTATTTTTAATTGTATTTTGTAATTAAAATATATAAGAATTATTTCATCTACATAAATGATGTCATAATATTAAAAGTTTATTTGCATTAGCATCTTAGATCTTTATTATATTATTTATTGTTGTTATAATAAAGTTAAAGCATTTATTATTATCCTCATCTGGAGATGATTACCTATAGGTATATATAAATATAATGTATTATTATTATTATTTTCATTATTAGACGAACAAGTGTCATCTAAAGGTTAAATTTCTACCATTTATGAATAGAGGCCTCGGACATAGCACAACGCATTTTTGTAAGATGAGGTGAAAATAAAGTTTCGGTGATTAGTCAGCTGTTATCAGAAATGACACGATTTAGTGCTGCAGTCAACTCTGGTGAGAACAGAATGAGCACTAGCTGTGGAATGCTAGTCTCAGGTGTCGATGGATAGACTGATGAAAGAATATTTTAAGATTAGCAAAATAAGACGATATATGTTGAATGTTGAATATGAGCTGTCTATTTAGCCTCTTTCTTTCGTTTTCTTTCTTGTTTTTTTTTTTTATTCTTTTCGAACCAGAACATGGCGGCGAGCTCAGGGCGGTGCGGACATAGTTGCTTATTTCATTTACCAGAGGGGTCGCATTAGAAAGGCAGCTTCCAAGAATTTCTAACAAAGCATTTCATGCGGTGATTGTGATACCTCTCTCAAGGTAGTGGGTTTGACTGTACAAGGCCTTAGTGTTAAGAAATAAAGGTGTACAGACAAGGGGAAAAAAGGAAAACATTGGAACCCTTCACTTCTTAAGCACACGTTTGTGGACTTAAGTATATACGCCATCATTAAAGTATATAGATTTTTACGCTCTATAGTTGTGGTATAAATAGATTAACTGTCCTTAAACGGTGTCATATGATCCAAAAGACGGGTCATGGGCGCGGCTTGGGTAGTAAACCATGTGAACGGTCATAAGGGTTTGATAAGAGGGATAACGAAGGGAGATAGGGGGAAAAACAAACATGTATGTGTATCACAATATGGCTCACGCGCACACGTGCTCCACACGTACCATGGGCTGTGCGTAATCAAGTTGTGAAATATATAACTCATTGCCCCTGTGGCGAAAATTCTAGGCGGGAGCGACCCGCCTTAGGAATTATAAACACGGGAAAAGGGTTGTACATGAGACCACTGTTATCTACTCAACGCTTGGTACACACAGCGGAGGTGTGGAAGACCCGAAAAAAAATACTCACAAATACATACGTCTTTCATATGAAAGTGAAACAAGGGGTGAGTGCAGCCATGACCTCTCCCATATCTATAGATGGATGGTGATCATGAGCTTACAAAACTAGCGAAATGTAGTATAGTAAAAGAATAGGGTTAAAACCCCCTTAGTTATATACAAATGAGGAAGACAATGGGCCAATTTAATAAGTACTACATGAAATTTATGGGATGATGAAATTTAACGGGTATTAACAATAATATGCTCTTATATAAAAATACATCTTTAAGAGTCTATTTTTTAGTTAGATGGTGTGTGCGGATCGTGTATGATTCTTACTGTTAGAAGAAGTTTCTGATTTATTATTCTCGCTCGAACAGACCTGTGTGCCCAAATCGCTCTGTTCGATCTTCGCTTGGATCGAGAGAAGTTCAACTCTCCATAGGACTCATTTCAGTTGAAATAACCAAGCTAAGCTATATCTCGTCATAACTACGTCACCACTACTCCGCACCAAACTTAAGTGCAACGGTGGAGTACAACAATAGTATTATTTTCCTTACTAAATATATTTTCTATGTAAACGCATAATAGAGTATATTATATATTATATATATATTATATATATATATATAATATATATAGGTATCGTAATTATTCGTTCGTATAGACGAAGTTTACTCAATCATAACATTAACAAAAACCACTGACAAGCTTTTACAATAATATATAAATATGAAAATGCCGTATATTTTGGTACTCTCAATATGAATAATTTATCTATAGTATTATACCTTATACTTATAAGTTATATCTATCATCAGTTACAGAAGATAGGTAAGCTATATGTAGATGACGATATACTACATCATTAATATATGGTATATTGTAATATATATAGGTAGTATATATATATGTATATTATACTATATATATATATAGCAGTGGAGTACCTTGATTATATAGGGTAGGCTATAGAAGTTTGTATAAAGATGAAATGAGATTAGAGTAAGATATATAACACTGTAGTAGTACATACTTATACTTATTGTAATATAGGTAGTACCTTCGATACGGCATTCCCTTAAGTTTAGTAGTATAGGTAGTATAATAATCATACTCAATATTCATAGAGGATGGACGTAATAGCTGAACCTGGAATAAGAAAAGCCTGAGAATATATATATGAATATCTATATATATACTTTTAATATTAATAAGGTATATAACTCCTGATATATACATGATATATTATACATAATATATTATATGTATATATTATAATTATTATTTGTAATTATTTTCTAGAGTCATACTACCTGAATTAAACGGTTACTCTAGCATGAAATTTACCTTTTGAGTAAATATCAGAGGTGTTTCCTTTTGGTAAATTATTTGTAATTATTTAAGCCTATTATTATTACTATGATTATTGTTAATCAACTAATACAGAGATAATATGATATATATATATATATACGTGTATGCAACACTCGCCGTTGAATATGGCCCACTCCTCCCTGGCCACCCATAAAACGGAAATTAGACAGTAATATAAGATGAAATGTATAGTAAGTATACACTTATTTATACTGTAATAGACTAAACTCAAACCACTTCAACAACTAATTATAATATAATTTATATTTATTTTATTTGTCATGAAAAGCTTGTTTACATTTAGATTTAACAAATACTTAATTTTAAATTCCAATTGAGTAAGAGTAATTTCTGAGGCCTATCATTTTTTTAAATGGTTAAACGATTGAGTAGCTAGCGCCCATTTAGATGTTGGTGTTATTGAACTATGAAGTTTTTGCCCTAAATGCAATTATTGCATTAGAATATAGAACCTACAACTAGCGTATATTCGAAATATATTTGCAGTATTATTACTGTCACATTATTTTTATTTATAATAGTATTAACTTCGTGAGCGCAGATGAGGTTACTATTACACTTTTAATAGGCAGCTATATCAAGTGATAAAGAGTGTAATATTCACTTAATCATTAAAGTAGAGCAATCAGACACATCCGATACGCAAATAATGCTTAGTGCAATAAGCAAAAGACTAGACCTATATGCAAGACGACACATTCGATGTACAACATAGAAGATTGTGACAGGGAAGAGAACGAAGGTTTCATATATTTCGATTATAGGCGTAGGACAGACTGCCGGTCATCTTACGTACTGTAATAAAGTTGATGGGTAAGCAAACCATGACGTCATATCGTCTCTCGACGCTCTCTCTCAGGTTGCAAGATTTTACTTCTTCAGGACAGTTACTTCAGTTATTTAAGGGGAAATTTATTCTAATTGTAATTACTATTTTATTTATAGCTAATATTATTTGTGGTGTTGTGGTATTCTATATAAATAAAATTATGCATATAGCTCTATTTAATATGCTTCTATTTGGTTAAATCTATTTTATTGAGTTAATTATCACCGATTGTCAGTATTGTACTCGTGATAAACGTTCTACTAGCAAGCTTTAACTTCTTTATTTTATATTAAATAAAACCTAAAAAATATTGGTAGGGAGCAAGCCTACCCGGACTATATACCACGTTATAATACGACCATTTCCTACCTTGTTACAGTATTACCTTTATAGCCCCCTCTAATAGTATAAATCAGTATAATTTATAACCTAATCCACACCACCCCTCTCATTACCTTATCTAATGATATCTAATATACCTTTGACCTTTCATTTCAGGGTTTATTAGTATATCTATTGAATCTATTAGATATTACAATAATTATAATAATTATATATTAATTAATCAATTAACGTACAAATATCATTATTTATATTTAATTTTAATCTTATATTTATCCATTATTTAACCAGTTGTATATATAATTATATCTTTGATATATTAATATTAACTATTATTATAATATATAATATATTAATATCATATATATATATTATATAATTATTACTAATAATAATTTATTATTTTTCTTATTTTATTATGCCTTTATATTATCTATAGAAAAATTTATAATGTTTTATCCCAAGTCAGCCTCATAATAGCTATATAGCAATCTCAATGTAAATAAACAACGCCACCCCTTCCCCCTTCCTCCCACCTCATCCTATTGATCTTTTTCTATATTGATTCATTATGATAATCTATTAATTCTATATCTATATAATGGATTTATTGTTTCAAGTCACATTTTTCTATAATTTCATTCATAATATTATCATATAACATAAAAATGGCCTTTTTTCTTTGATGACTGCATTGCAGC
>JABUQX010120212.1:0-20000 GCA_015478945.1 Trachelipus rathkii | reverse complement strand
ACTATAATAGTCCCTATCCCCTGAAATGTCAGTTAAGGGTGGTAGTAAAAGCAGGACCTATGTTATTTTCTTCAAGATTTTAAATGCTCTGATTATTAGCAGACCTTTATTTCCTGAAAGTGTGGTTTATTCATTACAATAAATTGTTGTTAGTACCTGAACAAACATTGCTTTTATATGTTTGTTTGTTTGTTTTTTGTTTGAGCACATTTTTACTCAAACAATGATGACAATTAAAATAAATAAATTCCAAAGTGTATGCCAATACATTTTAGTATTTTAATTCAATTTTTAAACATATAAAGATGGTATTTTGTATTTGCTGTCATGTAGGCTTAGAAAAAATATATATATCCCACTTTGTAGTTAACGCCAGAAATGAGACCAGTTTCAACAATACACCCCCCCCCCCCTACAGAGTTATATGTTATGGACAGTTTCCTAAGTGCCTCGGAAAATATATAACCACGGCTAATATTAAACCACAGATTATTAATAATACTACTACTAATAATATTAATAAATAATATATTATTCACTATGAATTGAACTAAAGCAATGATGACTCCTTTCCACTCAGTTCTCTTATGTTACAAGCAATCCAATTTGGGTGTAACCAATCATGGTATCTTAACCACAATACTGAGATGCGAACCCCCAATATACATTTTTATCTACACCTCATTATTATTATTATTATTATTATTATTATTATTATTATTATTATTATTATTATTATTATTATTATTATTATTATTATATTATTATTATTATTATTATTATTATTATATTAATTATTATTATATTATTATTAATTATTATTATTATATCAGTACTAATTAATATATTATTGTACCAGTAAACTATTTTAATATTATATATATATATATTATATAATATATATACTTATAATATATATAAATATAATATATATATATATATATATAATATATATATGATATATATATATAATAAAATATATAGATATATACTATATATATATATATATATATATAATATATATATATGGGGAACAGCCACTTCGAATCACTATAAAACGTCTTCGACAACAGTTTGAACTATTTTACCAACCAGCAAATTAGACTCATCTATACCCTCCCCCCTCCCACTAATCTCTGATGTCCCCCAACTTTCATTACCTTATCCCAATATTCAGTAGCATTCTTGGCATCTTCCTCTCTCTCTTATACAAACGAATCCTCTCTCTTCTCTCTCTATCTCCAGCGGATCTTGATTTTGACTGCGTTGGCAAGGACGTCGGCTCGTTTTCATTATCTCTATTGAACACAAGTCCATGCATTTCATATACATTGCATCGATCGTTTTATAACCTGTTTTCAACATTCTGCTTGCTTGTGTTAGGGATACTTTGTCTGCGAATAAATAAACTATTATTACTATTTAATATATATATTGATATATAATATATATTTAATATATTATATAATGTTATAGTATATACAATAATTATCATTGGAGTGTTATTATAATAATATATAAATATATATATATATATATATAATATATATATATATATATATATATATATATATATATATATATATATATAACATAATATATATAATAATTATATATATAATTATCTATATTTCCATATTATATGTAGTTAGTATTAATATTATAACTTTATATATATATAATACTATATATATGTAATATAATATAATATATAAGTATATATATATATATATAATATATATGCCTAGTCTATAAAATAACCCGCATCATATCTAAAAAACTAAGATAGGTACAAGAAAACCTAACAACATATATGAAATTTGCGTATTAAAATTGTACAGAAAATTAAAAAAAAAAATTTATTTTTTTTTTATGAAATAACACGTCTCCAAAAATCTAAAATATTCAGAAACTTACCATCATAGATGAATTAGCGTGTGAATATGTATGATAAAAAAAGGAAAAAAAGATTTTATACCAATAACATATTTGAAATCAGCATATGAATTTTTTTTAGGGGCTTCGAGCCGACGTGGCGACAGAGGACGAAGTCCCCCCGTCTTCCCCTGGTAGGCCGAGACCCGACTCTTTGGCATGCTTTGCGGTTTACCCTGGGTATTCCTTGATTAAAAAAAAAAAAATCAATTTTTTTCAATTTTTTTTATACAAATTTCATACGGTGATTCTAAATATGTTATTAGTTTCTTGTAGCCTATCTTAGTTTTGGAGATATAAAAAAAAAAATTAAAAAAATTAAAAAAAAAATTTTTTTTTTATTTCATTTCCTTTTATTTTTTCAATTCGCCTGATTCCATTGTGTTATCAGTTTTCTTTACCTATTTTATTGAGAATTAGCGGGTAACTTCTTTAGTTACACCTATACTATATATATTAATTATATATATATATCTACTTATATATATATAATATATATATACTATATAATATATATATTATATATATATATATATAAATATACTATTTAAAATATATATCATATATATATATATTTAATATATATTATATATATATAGATATATATATATATATATATAATATAACTATATATATAATATATATATATAATATATATATTAGAATTTAGGAGAATCCGCAAATACCGCATCCGCAGAACCTACATCCGCAAGCCAAATCTCTGAAACATCCGCATACGCACCGCACTTCCACACTTCACGACATACGCATCCGCACTTTTTGTCATGAGGATTGCGATTGATTATATAATAATATAATAATATAATATAATAATATTATATATAATATATATACTAATATTATATACATATATAATATATATAAATATATATATATCAAACTATATAATATATATAGGTGATAATGGTTTAGACGACAACTATCATCAACCATATCAAAAACTACAATTAGCCACAGGAAAAGGAATACATATGCTGGAATCGTCCAATTTTAGGCGAAAATGTAAAAAAGATATAAAAAAAAAAAAAAAAAAAAAAAAAAAAAACCGTTAATAATATATCTCAAAAACTACAAATAGCTACAACAGAAAAAAAGAATACATTTTTGGAATCTGTAAAATTTTAGATAGAAAATGTAAGAAAAAATAAAAAAATAAAAAAATATTATTGCGAATCATGTAAAGTGATATATGAGAAAAAGCCAATTACAATCCTTTAATTTTATTAGTTCAAATTTAAAGTTGAAAAGAATAAAGGTGTTTTCTTTTTTTTCTTTTACTAAGAATACCAAGGGTATACCGCACCGATGCAGGAGTCAGGTCTCTCGGCCTTCCGGAACTACGGGGTAGGACTAACTCCCCCCTCCGGAGTGTCTCCGAACCCCCGCTCTTGGTATTGGGAGTCCGCGGTTCCCGCCCTCCCCTACGGTATGGAAAACGTCCCCCCGTTGTGTTCCCCTTCGGCTCGAGCCACCACATTGACACATTTACACATATTTACAAATAAATATTTATATATTATTCTTTCCTCCTAAAAAAAAAATAGCCAAATATTTATTTCTATTTATTTATTTATTAATTTTTTTTTTACATTTTCCTAAACTAAAATCTAAAAGATCACATGGAAATTTACTTTAGGTGTAGCTATGTGTAGTTTTTTGAAGTATAATTTTTTATTTTTTTTTTTTTTTTTTTTTACAATGTTTTCCGCAATTATCCCTTGATCACGTCTATAGCCTGTTCACCAACAAGTATTCCTTTTTCCTTGTACACCTTCTTATGACTTAGCGAATCCTTTGAATATGGACGAAATTATAGTGCCTCTCGTGTGCTCCTGTATGACCAAAATATATTCTCACGATTCTAAACCAAATATATATTATACATGGTCTCGCCGATTTTAATCTCGTCCAAGTTCAAAAAATAGCAAATAGAATAGAGATATTTATTAATATCTATATATATTATAAACTGGAATAAAAAATAAATAAGTGAAATTATACCTATTATAATAAAGAAAATGACCAAATATGTTTGAATTTCTTATAAAAGCCTTCGGTACTCCTCGTCCACACTACCTGTCATCACCTTATTATACTTAATATATATTATATATCATAAGTTTAAAATTTTACTTAAAATAATTATTTATATATATGCATTTTCAAGATACTTCAATAAAATAATTTTATTTTTAATCATGTTAATTTATCTTTATTCTAATATTGATTTTGTTAAAATTTTAAAGTAAATTCAAATAATTATGTTGTTGCAGTGTTGCAAGTGAACAAATATTTAGCTCAGCTGGTCTCATTTACTATGAGAAGCGTATGCGACTTCTGGGCGAAAGGCAGAAAAACCTTTATTTTTATATAACATAATTTACCTCATTAATTTTGGCTAGCTCAGAAATTAGACTTCAAAGTAAGAGGCATAACTTTTTGTAAGCCACTTTCTGATGGTGAGTTGGGGAAATGGACGGTGATGGGCAAAGCGATTGGTTCTTCGTCCCGCATCCTGGGAAACTTTCAACTTCATTTAAAGCAAAACTCTCTTCTGCTACTCTCATCTCTTCTTTCTCCTCGCTTCCTTGAGAGTGTCTATCTCTGCTCTCTCCTTTTGCGCTGCACATCTCTCTCTCTCTCTCTCCTACTTCAAATCCAAAATTTTGGCAACTGGCCAGAAAGATTTGTCAATAGGAGAAGAATCAAGGAGTTGGAGCCGCATTTGTTTCGATGAAAGCCAGCATTTGCTCAGTCGAAGAGTATCCCTGCACAACGATTTCTAGCTGAATAAAAATTTTCAAGAGTGATAGGGAGAACGAGATTTTTTCCACCCCGATACGCATTTGTCTCTAGCCTGAATGGCCACGGAACAAGTACGATCGAACCATGGGTTATGAGGAGGGAAAGATTTATTAGTCGAAGAAGTAATGAACTTGCTCATCCATTCAACGATAAATATAGTATATATATATAAATATAATATATATTATACTAAATATATATATATTATATGATAATATAGATAATAATAATATATATATATAATATATATAGATATTATATATATATATAAATATAATAATATATATATATTAATATATTATATTATATATATTTAATATTAATATATTAATTAATATAATATTATATATATATATACTATAATATATTATTATATATATATATATAATATATTATATATTATATATATATTATATATTATTATAATTTTTGATGATTACTTTCCGCATTTACCGCATCCGCGCAGATGTGACATTAACATCCGCATCCTCAATCCTAGCGAATGTGATTAATATATAAAAACCGACATTCGCATTTCAATCCACGGATATTAGAATCTACATCTCCGCTACTAATCCGATCTCACGCGGTGGATGTCAAAAATAATTTGACAATCGATACATCCTATACTAATATTATAAATTATTACTATATATATAATATATATATATTATATATTATTAATTTAATTATATAATAATATATATATATTTAATATATTTAATTATATAGATATAATATATTATATATATATAAAATAATATATATAGTAATATATATATATATTAATGTATATATATATATAATTATATAATATATATTATATATATAATATATATAATTATATATATATATATATATATATATTAAATATATAGGAAAAAGCCAAGCATTATATTTTACGACTCAGTCAGTTTTGATATTTTTTTTTTTTTTTTTTTTTTATTATTTAACATATTGCTAGTATATGATACTATAACAAGTGATAATTTCAGTTGGTTGTATTATACATGTATTTTCAAAGTTTTCGATATATATATTAATAATATTTATTAATTAATTAGATTACTTCAAAAACACATTTATATCTCAATAAAATTTTAAAAATGAATATAAGGAAAAGTGACCAACCTATGGCAAATAAACCATTATTACATATTAACATGCCAAATATAGTTAAGTTATAAATTATATAAGTTATATATTATATATTATATATATATATGATATTATATATATATTATAGTATAGTATATTATATTAAGTTAATATATATATTAATAATAAATATATATTAATATTTATTAATATTATATTAATATATATATATAGTATAGTATATATTAATTTAATATATATTTATAATTATAATATTATATATATATATTATAATAAAATATAATTATATTAATAAATAAATACTTAATATATAGTATTAATATATATATATATATATATTAATATATAATATATATAATTATATATTAATATATATATATATAATATAATACTAGTAATTTCATAAATGGATATGATTGAAAAGCTTGCGAACTTACAGAAAAAACCAATCATATTTTGGAATCAGCCTGTAAGCGTTATTACATAAAAATGTGAAAAAAAAATAGGGGGCTCGAGCCGACGGGGGACAGAGGGGGGGACGTTTTCCATCCAACGTGTAGGAATAGGGGGTTCGGAAGGAAATACCTCCTCGCTCCAAATACCATAGAAAGCGGGGTTTCCGGAGACATCTGACCGGTGAGGAGTTGAAAAATAGCTCTATCCAGTGTTCGTCGTTTCCCGGGAAATCGACGAGATAGCACACTTTCCAATTTTAATAGTGATCTAATAAGTGACAATATTAATGTTAATGACAGGAAGACAATATATATGTAAGTTATATAGTTATTGTATAACGATTATTGACCATTATAGCACCACACTTTTTTTCTGATATTGAAAGGAATAGAGTAATATAGGTCTCGACCACTCGCGCTCACTCTTTCACTCACCTCTTAGTATGAGTACTGAATCCGTGTATGATATTTCAATCTGATGATTTGAGTATAGTGAGTGGGTCACCCTGAGA
Source organism: Trachelipus rathkii (assembly GCA_015478945.1). Taxonomy (NCBI): domain Eukaryota; kingdom Metazoa; phylum Arthropoda; class Malacostraca; order Isopoda; family Trachelipodidae; genus Trachelipus; species Trachelipus rathkii. The sequence goes on along the minus strand of JABUQX010120212.1, from coordinate 13,153 downwards.
GGTGGTGACTGGCGAGTATGCTGCTTATACGCTCCTTGTTTGACGGTTGATCTGGGCAAACCGAAATTATAAAGGAGGGTCCTACGAGAGTTTAGCGCTCGGAGTGCGTGATGAGACGTAAGGTGTCCGGCTTCGCAGCGAGATTACAGTCACGTGTCGTTGACTTGTCGGAGAGCCGTTCGCGCTGGCGCCGATATCACTATACACATACACATTGATATAATATTTACGTCAAAAAGTGAGATCCCACGGAAGTATCAGTTGGCTGAGTGGTTTGATAAAACCCTGTCTGCTGCTACGTCTTCACGTGACTCAGAGTCGCGCCAACTGGCACTTTCCTTGCGCGGTCCGCAAACGCCCCGCACCGCGCCGCTGGCTCCACATATATCTATATAGTTTAGAGTTATCGTATCGTTGATAAAATTTTGGAGTGGTGTTGATGATGGACGTACACCATTGTATGCGGAAGTTTACTGTCCCCACTCGAGTGCTCCCCAAAGGGGGATCTCTCCCTCCAACTGGTCGAACAGGTTGGTGAAAGATGAATGTGAATTGCTATACTGCTCCTTGGGTCTTGGCTTCTTAAGAATCGGCTGAGATACTCTTGCGGATCGGGAGCGAGTTCAGATTGAATTGCAGTTGTTCTTGAAAAGAGTTAGTATAGGAAGGCTGGTAAGTTTGGCTCCCGAGCCTACCCTCGGTTGCTGGAGCCACTTCTCAGGTGCTTGTAGCGTATTCCAACATTCGTATTAACAACAGAGTATTTTGTGCTTTATATGTATAGGGATCTGAGATTGTCGAAAATAATGGTTTCAGAATCATCAAGAAAAAAAAAAAAAAAAAAAAAAATTACCACTTTTTAATGTTTTATAACTTACAAATTTACTTGTTACGGTGCAATACCTCATTGGTAAATCAGGTAAATCAAACACCATCCATCTTCCTTCCTGTACCCTCCGTCCAATTGTGATCTATTGCATTATTGATTAAGGTCAATGTTTACTAAAATTTTCATGTTTTCACATACCCTAAAGCAGTAAATCAGTAAATCAAACACCATCCATTTACCTTCCTGACCACCCTCTTGGTCAGTCGTGATCTATTGATCTATTGGATTTAAGGTCAATTCTTTACTAAATGGTAACGTTTACATACCCGTTAAAGCAAGTACAATCACTAAATCAAACCACTATTCCAACCTCCCTCCTGACATCTGTGATCTATTGATCTATTTATTAAGGTCAAATTTTTACTAAAAATTGTAACGGTTTACATACCCTAAAGCAGTAATTCACTAAATCAAACCACCCATCATCCACCTTCCTGGCCATCCTTGATCTATTGATCTATTGATCTATTCGATTCAATCACATTTTGAGTATCAATTTGGATAAAACATAACAATTAAAATCTAATGTCTGGATATATCTATACGTCTCTCATCAAATACTGTCGATATAACAGATAAAAGAGTAATAAATCTACAATTAAATAAAGATAAAGAGCATCATCTTAACTAAGAATATAATACACGATGACAAACCCGACTACATCTAAATACATGAATAAACTGGTAACGTTAACAAAGTTCCACACTTAACAAACAGTAATTATCATACTGGTATAGTAATATTTAACATAAACGTACCTAACTTACGAATATATTCTCCAATATATCGCTATTATTTTATATTAACAATAATTTAATAATTTCAACAAAAAATTTATCACAACATTGTTAACTATCATACTAATCAACAATATTACTTTTAACATAAATAAGTTTCTCAACAATTAATTGATTAAACTGGTTATAACATGAACTAATATGTAAAAATAAATGTACTAAAGAGACAAATCCACACCAACTTATTACACATGATTAATAAACTGTAATCATTAATAACAATAAGTTATCACAACTTAACACCTCTAAAGAACTAAACTGCAACGCAAACTAACCTATTACTACTTTTTCAATGCAATATCTCTATAACATTAATTATATCACTCTGATTAACTTTATACATTGAGACACAGTAAACATCACATATATATTTTATAAGCTATTACTTAGCATCATCTTGAAACGATTAGAATATTTATAACTCTCCACAACGTCACAAATCCTAATAATCAATCTTATAATAACACAGGATATAAACATAGTTACTAACTAGTAACAAAGTTTCACCTTAAACAAACAGTAATAAGTAACTTAACATATAAAGTTCTTAAAAAACGTAATCATAATCACACTTTTTCTAACATAACAATGTTTGAAATTATATTTACATTTATTAATGATTTAGTATATTGACAATAAATAATTTATACCGTAATATAAACTCGTAGTTGTAATTTTCATAACAACCTCAAATGAGTATATCTACTAACTATAATAAGGTTTATTCACATTAAATAAGCTACATAGCATAACTGAACTAGAAAATAAGTTATATACTCAAACAACAAAGCTAACACACTACTTAGGCAGGAATAAAACTAGTTAACATTAATCAAAGTTTCGAAACTTAAAATTATGTGTAAAAATGATACAACATAACTAATTGCTTAGCAAATTGTTAATTAAGTAATAAGGATTAGTTTTCTCGAAGTATGCATATGTGACAAATGTGAATTTTATACTATTAACATGAAAATTATTAAAACAAAATATTTTAGCATTAACCTATATCATGTAACACAGGCATATAATAAATAAAATAGCGGAAGAACAGACGATTTTATCAAGTTTATAGTTTATTTTATCTCGTGGTTAAGAGCTTTATTTAAACTTTAATAATACTATTAATATACATTATCATAAATAACACACTCAAAGAGTAGCTATTACATAGTAATAATAAAATACAAGTACCAGAACAGCCCGGACGGGCTCACTTGGGTGCCCCTCGGTACTCAAGATAATTGAAAGAAGGGGCCCTACTACGTATGTGAGAAATTAGAGAATATATAATATAACTAGGGATAATTAGATTATTGGAATATATAAATATGTGAGTTTGATAATAATTATTTATTACTTACATGGCTTAAATAAGCTCACATTTCCGTATTTTTTGATCACTTGGGGGAAATAGTTGAGGAAAAAAGAAAGAAATTATATTATTGTAATTATATGTGATTACTTTCACAATATAATAATGTATTTATATATTCATATATTAAATTATTTTTATTATACTCGTATACCTATACATAGTATCCCTTGACTAGAAAAATAATAAATATTATAAGATAAATACTTACAAATATAGTCTCAGTGTAGCCGACTGTGGGTTAATTTACTTAACATCGAGTTGAGTAAATATTTGTTTAGGCAACCAAAGCACACGTTTGAACAGCGCCATATTTAAACTCTCATATATATTTATTTCAATTGTGTTTTAATATACTCTTTATATTGCAAATTATATTTAAAAAGGGACATATCAAAGTCTCATCCATAAGAACACTATTACGAATAAATCCAAACACATATTTACACTTTTTAAATATATATATTATAAAATGTGGTTAATATGTTAATATTACCGTAGCATATACACTATTTTAATAATTTTAGAGAATAGTTTATAAACTGTTTATGAAGAGTGTGTGCGGAAAAACAATTTGTACATATTTATATTAACAATAAAATTTGCATAAATTATATAGCTGCTCTACAATACCTTGGTACAGAGTGCAGACACAACAAACTAAGGAAAGGTTTATTGATAGTGATCAGATTTTTGTTTACTAACCTATAATCTATATTTAGTTTCTCTTTCCTATTCTTTCTGCATACTTTTAATGTTCTTGAGTTCATTGTACTTCATGCTTTTTAAATCTTCCAATAACATCTTTTTTATAATTTTCTTATCCCTATTTCAGTTCCCTTTACTAAAACTATACCCATCCCATAGCAAAGCGATATTTACGGCATTGTTCTACATTTCCATCTTATTGGCTCTACTCTCTCTCTCTTCATGCATCTCTCTCTCTCTACTCTCTTCCTCTTACTCTCTCTCATACTCTTCTCTTCTTTAATCGTCTTTCTCTCATACTGACATACACTGATTCTTTTCTATCAAGTGACTTGTGTTTGATCCTTCTACTATAAGATGTTGTGTGATGCGGTTGAGGTACTATATACGTTGTTCTGAGCTCTTACTTGTGATTTGTGTTGTGTTTTTTGTGATTTAATCTCTCCCCTGTCATTTTCTTTTCTTATACCTGATGTCTCTCAAAACATACTCCAATCAACCAGTATATGATTGTTGTGCGTTCCTTCTATCTAATCTGAAATCTATACTACCACCTCGAATTCCTCATTTCTGTTCCTCTCTTCTCGTCTTTCTCTCTAGATCATCTACGTATACTCTCATCTATCTCTACATCTCCTCCTCTCTCCTCTCTCACTTCCAAATGTTCGCTCTCTATTAATACCTCTCTCCTCTCTCCCCCTCAAATTTTATCTTCATACACTCGATATGTGACTTCAGTATATCATATCATAGCATTATAGTTATAATTTGGTTCTCGTCACTTTTCTTCTACATCCTTTAAATCTATATACAATAACGTAATTAGTTATTTCAGCCATCTGCGTAAACTTGGCATACTAATCTCGTCCTTCTTGCCCTCTCTCTGCCTTTCTTCTATCTCTCTCTACTCTCTCTTTCTGCTCCTCTATCTCTCTCTTCTCACTCTCGTACTTTCTTCTCTCTCTCAACCTCTTTTTACTCTCCATCATAGTCTTTTTATGATTTGATATGTCGATTTATAGTGATCTTCTTCTCTCTCTCCGTTACAAAACTCTACAAGTGCTTATTACCGCTTTTACTCTACTCTCAATGTTCTTATTTACAAACACATTTTCCACTTGTGCGATGCTAACTCTCAGTGTGATTTTCTCACTATTATCTCTCTCTCCTTCTCCTAAAAATTTCTTTGTTTGTGCCAATTCTACTTTCTACTTTCTTGAACGCTGCAAATCTTCTTCTAGGACATACACTTCCTCTTAAAAACACTGAAAAAGACCAATTTGATTAGTTTTGAAGCGGTGACGGATTCCAGGAACTCATCTTAGTTGATTTTTTCATCAAGTGCTCTCATCGATACATATAAAGGCTCAACTCTTTACTCTCCTTCGGTCAACTGCGTTCACATACCCTTTTATATATCTTCTGTGACAATACTTTAAAATCTTTTCACTATATGATCGCTCATTCTTCTCTCTCACTACTTACCTCTCTCTTTCTCTTCTCTCATCTTCTTCTCTCTCATTCTATCCTCGTCTTACATCTCCTTCTTCGCGTGCGCATCTCATCTCGTTTCTCGCTCTATCTTGTATCATTACATGCTCAGCTCCTGCATCTACTCTCTCATCTCTTTAATCTCTCACCTCCTCTCCTCTCTCTCTCTCTCCTATTTCTCTCACTCTTCCTCTCACACACCACTCCACTTACAAGGTCACTCTTTACAATAACTGCGATTCAGTATTTTTCTCAGTAAAAGTTAATGTGTTTACTTGAGTGTAAAATATTTTACTGATAAAAGCGCAGAGAAGAGCGGTTTTTCTCCTTAAAACTCTTTTTAATACAAAAAAAGGTATTAATTATTAATTAAATCTTAATAAAACTCTTATAATAGGGCCTCAACGATAGTTAGTTTTTTCTATAATTTAAGTAAGCAACACTTGATAGCTGATTAAAGGTCCCTTGCCATGTGAATTTTAGTTTGTATTTTATGTATTTCTTTATGAACTAGAGCCCGTATACAAAAGAGAGACCTATATCTGTCAGAAACGTTGAATAGTTTCTCGGAAGCGCTTTTTTATTTCAGCTTTTTCTCAAGTGTCCTTAAGAAGAATCCCTCACTCTGTCATAGCAGCTAAGACTGATTTGACATAATAAGCTACTGGTGTATGTTTGACGTAATGATCCTACACCAAAACATATGTGCTCCTAAGTTTTTGCAAAACTCTTTACAATTATAATAATACTCAGAAATTATGTATCCAACCAACTTTTTAGGATCTAAAATTCTAGTCACATATTTATTTTTTCTTATATTTGTTCTCCCTCTCTCTCCAATACTCAGCCTCCATTCTTTTTAATACTACTAGAGATCGAAGCTTAGGAAACCTAGCATTGTTTAGCTATTCACACCAATATCCAAACTCTATAAATTATTCTACTGTGGATGCAACGTTAATGTTATGAATCAAGCTTAACTATATCCAAGATATATTATGACATGTGTCCTAATACGGATGATTTGTTAGATAATTAAGTATATGATCTTCATTTTTCTTTTTTAAACTGTAAGTCTTGTATAGATACTCAGTTTAAAAACTAATCACTTTTTACATAATTGTTATGCTCCGTCATTAATATGAACAAGCAATAATATATATTTAGATTGGATTATGATTAATATATATTGCTCTCTCAATTGAGCTCACACTATTGTGTATATAATTAATATTACCTCGATCTTTATATAAAGCTATATCAATTATTCAATAAGCTAATCCAATGAATCGATCGACTACAAGTTTATATTTTTTATAAATAAGTCTTTATTTACATATATCTTCTACTTTGAATAGGACATATAAGTCGGACTAGTACATAAATATCGCCTAAATCTGTCCAATATAAACAGCTACATTCTTATGTATAATGATTAACTTAACCTTATACTCACACATACTGCTGATAATATTATGCTACATGAAAGTTCATTTCAAATAAATTATATATATCACGTGTAAAACATCGATAACCCATAATTATATATATGTATAGTCTATGATAGTATATAAAGGTTTTTGACATAAAATTCTAACAAAGAATGACTCGGCTCTACAGTACGGGTTACTTATTTTAGTTACTTTCCTATATAAGTTATATGACTTTTCTTTTCTGTTCTGATAATTATATAATATCAGTGTATTCTGTGCTTTTTGCTGTCTTCAATACACTTTCTGACATGACCAATGATATGATTTTGTAAAATCACATAATAATTTGCAACCAACATTTGACACTGGTATTCTCACGTAGTGAAGTCTGATATATATTATTAACTCTGTAATAATCTTAGTATAGAGTCTCAGATAGTATATTAAAGTCCTACCTTTACTGCTTTATCTCACCGTCTGTGCAGCTCAAATGCTCATTGTTTTCCAGTAAACTCAAAAAACTATATATACTTAAATTTAAGAACGTATTGGATAATCAACATAATACTTTTATAGGTAGTATGTAAACTTTCTACTTTCTTACGCTTGTTGGATTATATTTAGTACTCTAGGACAGAAGAGTTGAAATGAGTTCATGTAACCTATTTATTATGGCTTTAAATTAATGCTACGCTTATTCGTACTTGAGCTAGAGGTTGACGGATATAAACTAGAGATGAGTCTTCGATGAAATTTCTAACAAGATTGATAAATATGGCTTTAGAGAAGATGTCTAATGTTCCTAGGAATATTTATATATAATGAATTAGATAGAATATGCTCTAGTTATCTATATTATTAGATACTCCTCAATAAAAAGGCCATATAAGCGTAGTATATAAATGACATACATACTCTGTTATGAGCCGAATTATACTGAATAATATTATAGATATATATCGGCATTTTCTGGTGGAATTTTTATCAAAATTCTATGAGTAAATAATGCTCTAGGTTAATAAATAGTTTTTATCTGAAGTAGTAGTCTATAAATGTACAAATTTAGTCATCCTTTAATCTCATTCTATAATATCTTATAACTCATATTAGTAATATAATATATTAGATATTAGTATGAGTGATGCTATATTATATACTATTTTCATATAAAAAATACTTTTATTATTATTATTAAGATAATTCTACAATTAGTGAGTTTCTATTTATTCGTATTATGTGGACAGATAATAGATGAATAATATTATCCATAATGACTATTATGTGATATACGTAGGCAGTCATTTTACTGTATAATGATCATAAGCATCATAGTATGCTATCATATACATGTGATAGTGGTAATTTTTTCTTATAGTAATTCATCATATATTTTTCTGTAGTCAGAACTGGTTATATATTTAAGTTTCTTTTGATATTAGAATATCACTATGTCAGTAATAGTATGAATGACACGATAATAGGTAAATTATATAGTCTTGTTAAATATTAATGTGAGTACAATCTAAAAGTGGTTTATACTTTAGAATTATTGCAAGTACAGGTACCTTATATATAATAATATGATATTCTTTCCCTCTATATCTACAAGACGAAGTTGCTCTCTATAATAATAGATATAGACTCAAATTGTAATAAGGATGGTGAATTCAGATCTCATTCAATAGTTTTTTTAGAAAATTAAATGTAAATATCACTATATAGTATGACTTAGCTATATTATAGTGATATAAAGATATATATATTGATAATAAATTATTTTATAAAGAGTATACATCAAGTTATTAAAATTGGTACTCAAGTGATAAAAGCTATAATCTCAGCGAATAAGACGATATATATAATGCGTTAGAGAGTAGTATAAATCAGTTAGATTATTGGACTTTAGTGGCCATATTGTAATGCGTAGATAAATTTTTTAATATTTGATAATATAATGAATGTAAATAATTTAGCTTATTATAATTAATATAATAATTAATAATAATTAATAAAGATATATATAATATTATAATATTATATATTAAATATAATAATAATATATAAATAATATAATAATAATAATTAAATTAATATATGTTAAATTGCAATAAATTATAATAAATATATAAATAATAATAATTATAATTTAAATATAATATTTAATAATATAAGAAGGGGTAAATGATTAACACATATATGTTAATTATAATAGTGTATGAAGCTATATATAAATAACTACGTTCCGAATGACTATTATACTTGTAATTTAATGTAATATAATCATTTAATTAATTGATCCCTCAATTAAGGCTTGAAATTAACTTTTGCGACTGAGATATAAGTGGAACTACGTTATCCAAGTAAAATATATAGAATATAAATACTCAGTATTTATTTAGTGGTGAAATTATTATATTTCAGCGACTTAATGAATATTTTCTTTTCTATTTCTTTCCTTTTTTCGTATATAGCGCCCATCTCTTTTAAGGTACACACATATTATTCATTCAGTTATATGACACATAACTTAGTATTATGCACTATGTACTATAATCATTGAAATACTAATAATACAACATAATACGAGACTGACGTATTTGAACGTCGAGAGCTAGTTCAAGTCGGTGAGTATATAAAAAGAAGTTAAAGTTAGTATATATAGCTACTCCTAATAACTCCAAATAAATACACATATACTAGGTCAATAACTGCTATTATATAAATAATATTAGATTTGAATATAATAACGACTAGTATAAGATTTTATTAGGTGGATATAAATATTAATTATATTAATAATAATATAGTCATAATATAATAATATATACTATTACTTACTGGTATATTAATAAAAATTATATATATTATAATATAAGGTTGAATATTAATCATATAATTTTTAGGTGAAGGCTCTTCATTAGGTAGGTCCCCATAATTATAGCTGTGAGGTAGCCTACTCTAGGTGCTACTAATATTCGCGCCGTACCTCAGACATACCTTTATGTATCACAGTATTACCGGTAGCTATGAGCAGATATCACGCTAAAACATCTTAATATAAACAACTATAAGAAGCTTACATACATAATTAAGTAGGTCTAAGTTATAATTCACTATAAATTTTCAGGTGTATATGAACCTTTTTTGCTTGATTGAAGCCATCATTCCTCTTAAAGCGGTATACACTTGATCATCATTGAATAATTATTAAATATATCATTCAAAGATATTACTATTTATTAAATTTTTATTGGATAGAAAGATAAAATATCATCTAAATCTATATACAGTTCATAATTGATGTAATAGGGGACAATTTAGAGATTCTGTGTGAATAAAAATATTCATATTAGTGAGAAACTAAGCAAAGTATCTATTATAGTGTTTCTCCACATTAGGGTTTTAATCCTTTTGCTCTCAGTAAAGGATTGTGTACTAAATAGTACAATCGTGTCGAGATTTAAATTCCATATTATTGTTCGTTGATTATTTCGGATATATACTTCAAACAGCGTTACTTCGCTTACACAGCTCACAGAGCAGTGAAGAGAACGTATCTAACTGGTAACTGATATTATAGTTATTATAGGCCTTTCTGTGTATATTTTATATTTTAATACCTTTAAATTTATAGCTGGTTTGTTTTTTACTATTATTAGTATTTCTATTCCTCATATATTTAACCTCGCGTATCAATAATCCCCTATTATAGTTTCGGTGTAAATTATCTGGTTATAGATTAATACTATATATTACCATTGAGCTATTATAATGATTAAGTCCGTAATACAGGTATATATATGAGTCATATACATCTCGTTTAATGATAAGACTATTAGTCGTTTTTTCATATTCATAAAATATATATATCACAATAGCATGTTTAATTATATTTTTTCAGATGTGAATACTTGAAGACTAGTGTAAACCTTTACACATGATATACAGTCACTGAATTAAATAATATAATTAATATATATATATTGTTGACTCAAGTGCAATTCATTGGTTTACTCAAATTACTAATTATTATCTCTCGCTCTATAAATTAATACTATTTTAATATTATATACTATTTTTATACAGATGCAGTGATAAGTCAATCAATTACATATATTATTATACTCCATTATATTAAATACTCTTACTTACAGCTTTTTAAATACTACTATCATTGAATTTCAAGTTAGGTAAGGTACGATGTGCTCAGATATATAATAAGACACATGACTTCATTCTTACTCCTCATTAAGCTTTCTAACTCAGCTTATATATATATATATATATATATATAGTCTGAATTAACTATTACTAGTATAAAGTTTCTTATATCGATAACTAAACTGATTATATAAATATATATGTACGTAATTATACTCTAGAATACGCACCCATATATATAGGATCCATACATATTAGTTTTATATAGTATATTATGTGACTATCCATGTCTGAGGTCTAACTCTAGATAAGAAATATGTCAATGAGACTACATTATCTATCGATGTGTGAGGTATGTATGGACGATATAAGGTTACTTGTTAGGAATAGTGAGTGATCGAAGTGACGTCTACCTCGCAGTATTTAGATAATACTGATGCATTGAAGAAATAAAATTTAAAATATTCTCTCTTGTGTGGCCTCTTTCAAAGACATTAAATATAATAAAACTGATTTATTCATTTCACTTAGCGATCTCTACTATAAGATATACCTGATTAATTATTAGTCTCCACGACCCTGTATTATGAGTATTTTTATATGATAAATACAAACAATAGATATTTTACAGAAGGAGTTTATTACGTATGAAGTCATCACCGTTTTACTTAAATTATTTTAAAGTGGAGTTTTTCTCAGATCAGTATATATATATATTATAATCTCAAATGGGTTTGTTGCCTAGTTAAAACATCATAAACATCATAAAATTTATGGATCTCATAATTCCATACTTATGAACATTCATTTTATATATATAATAAATCCACATAACTCCGAGCTAATAATTCATGTAGAGTAATATAATTTCTCAGTATATAACAATCTATTTATATATATTATATGCTAAACAAATAACAACAATGAACATATAGTTATTATAACATAACTAATTAATTTATTCTATAGTCTTTATATTACTATTCTAAGTAGATAGTACCACGGGAGAATTAATTTAATAGGTCATACAGGTTAAATACGTATAAACAATTTATGTATTTTTACATACTATAGAATAATTTATATTATATATATATATAGTACTAACATAGGGTTACTATATTATATAATATAACCAGAATCAAAGATAATAATTATATATAATAGTATATACAATATATAATAAATATAAATATTATCTAATACTATCAAATACCTTAACGTCATATAGAATTTAATATAATATATAGTTATAATCATCATAATCTATATATAAACTACTCAAGTTCCATATATCTATAACTAATGGCATGTAAATAATAATTCTAATGACAACAGCATTACAATACGTAATACCTTTCACAACTTTTTTTCAAAGTTATATCTCTAAACATTCATTGTTTAAAAATATTTAACTAATTTCAACAATACATGATTTAACGTTAAAGCATATGAATATGAGAGTATAGAGTATTCATATTTACTGGATATATAATAAGCAATAAGTTACAAAATGATAGTATTCTATTAGTTATTTATATTATTTAATATGAATTATATTATACTATTACTCAATGATACGAATTATATTTATTAGGTTAATATATATCAGCGAGTCTCAAAGTATGAGCATTAGTGGTTCATATTAATAAAGCTTAAATACGTGCTCTAATATGGACTAAAAAATAGAATGTGACAGACGACGGAATCATAGCCACATAACGACTTAAATAGCATGTAAATAAACTGAATTTAAGTCATTAACAAATTCCGCCCCTTAAACATAATATACATAGTTGAGAATGTTGCCGATTGTATCAATAAGCTAGTTATTCTGCGCAATCCTCAATATATTTAGAGTGCTTTTTAATTAAAAAATCAAATTAAAATCGGTTAAAGTTAAAAAAAAAATTTATTTTATACCAATTTATATATAATAATTTAATATTATTATTTATACTAATTGTATAGTAGGGAGGCATATCTACTCTTAACATATCATTAGTTAATTTTACTTAAACATCCTTTTTATCAATCGTTATAAATTTAACAAAATTTTATAGCATTACTATTGTCTTATCATTACATACTGGACATAAGTATAAATAATATTAAATTAGTTCTAGATATATATACTGTATACTAAAATTGATTTTATACATCATAACGTTTATCAGTAACAATAATCCATATAAAAATTCATCATATATAACCTTTCGTGATACTTTAAATATCATTAATCCCTCATATAGTCGACATATTATTACTGCCAGTTAACAATGATTAACTATATATATA
>JABUQX010120211.1:10000-17500 GCA_015478945.1 Trachelipus rathkii | reverse complement strand
TCATTAATTAGTTAACATTATAGAAACGATCTATTTTTTGAAAATTTCATAATGTTACGATAAATTCTCTTATTTTTTTTTGCGAAAGTTGGTCAAATAAATGAAATTATTACATAATAAATATAAAAGATTATGCAAAATTAAAACGAAAAAGGTAAGAATAACCGCTATTAAATAACGCTTTTAACCCATTAAAAATGGCGGCAGTTCATGCCCAAATCGAATGGCGGAGATGGTGTCTGTGAATTTAGAGTACAAAATTGTTTATAAATACCACAGTTTACTATGTAAATACTATGTTTATAAATAATATGTTTAAATACTATACATAATAAATAATAATTTTATAACAAAGAATATTTAATAAAACAAATAAAATAATAAAGAAATTACTAAAATACTTAAGAATAATAGAAGGAAAAGAGTGACTTTAAATATTATAGTTAATCATGGAATCAGCTATAGAAAACGTTTTAGATAAGGAAAACGTTTTATAAGGAATAACTCAAGTATTTAATATATATATATATATATATATATATATATATATATATATATATATATATATATATATATATATATATATATGAGAGAGAGAGTAGATAGATCTATAGAGAGAGAGAGTGTATATGTTATATATGGTAGTTGTATATATAAATATACAGTAAAAAGTTTTATCGCCACTGTAATGATATATAGAAATAAATATATATATATATATATATATATATATATATATATATATATATATATATATATATATATATATATATATATATATATATATATACATACATATATATATATATATATATGTATAAAGTATATATATATATTTATAATTTATTATTAAATAAACGCCAAGTAACTTTTGTAACTGGTATATGGAAGGTCCATGAAAGCTGCTCATTTGTTATTATCAAGGAAAAACGAAAAGTACGTTTGAGAAAGATGGAAACTGGTGTGATAGTTTAAAGGTGAAATCGTGATAAAATATCTGCAAGGGATAAAAGTCCACGATCCAAAGTTTAAAGTTTGCAAACCAGGGATGGTACTTTGGTGATTTTTTTGATTTTTTTAAAAATCAATTTAGTTTTTCGATTTTTTGATATTTTTGATTTTTTGAATGTCACGCGAAATATAATTTGCAAGTTACAAATTATATATCGCGTGACGTTACGAATCTGAAAAATAAAAATAAAGCAAAATAAAATCACAAATTGGATTTTTTAAAAATCAAACAAATCACCAAAATTGCCATCCCTGGCAAAACTAATTGAAGTTAGGTTTCGTGGAAACCATATTTGAAGTCATCAACTCCCCTGCTGAGTGGATATATGAGCGGATACTAGGACCATCCTGATTTGTGGTCACTGGCAACCTTGTTCCAACCCTGGCGATTTGTATCGTAGTTTTACCTGAAACCTGGCCCCAACTTGGAGTGATTTGTATCAGGTTTACTTGAAACCTGGCCCCAACCTGGAAAGATTTTGTAACATTGCCACAACCTGAACGAAGTTGTAAACCCGATTTAGCTTTCAAGGATATCCTGTTTCCATACGGATCTGGTAGACCCGGCCTTTGATCTTCAGAGGCTGCCTTCACTGGATTTGAGGATGGAGTGTACTCCCACCTCTCACTGATTAGAGGGCATTTATGCACCCCACCTTCAGACTGGATTGGGAGGGTACTGATAATCCCCACCTTCACTGGAACCAAAGGGAAGTGCAAGTGTTATTTCATTTCCTTAAACTATAAGTTCCTTTATCTATTTAAACTTTACTAGATTTACCTGGTTGTGAGGGTTTTGTATGAACCATTGGAGTAAACACTTAAATTAATTTATAAGTACATGGTGTGAACTAGTATCAGGATAGTGAGTCCCGGTTATACTGCCACATAGTCTGTCCCATGGAATGTGTTATCTATTGTATAACATATATTTATTATTAACTGATTATTATTGACTCTTGTATTTAATTTATTGACATTTTGTGGGGATTATTATTACTTTAATTTTTTCATTGATTTGATTACTTTGTGGACTATTATTTATTATTTTAATTTATTTAAATTCTATTGACAATTAGGGGATTATATTGCAGCCAGGTAGATGGGTATTGATTGGGTACATATATTGAATATTATTATTATTGCGATTTTTTGAGTTGTAAATATACTGCTAAAAACCTGTTGCCTTATTTCTGGACCCTTATTGAAGACAGGAGAACCATATTGACCTCCCGCGTGTACGGTGGCTCAGACTGGTTTATTGTGTCCGGTAACAATATATATATATATATATATATATATATATATATATATATATATATATATATATATATATATATATATATATATATATGTATATAGTAAATAAATAAATATATATATATATATATATATATATATATATATATATATATATATATATATATATATATATATATATATATATATATATATATATATATATATATATATATATATATATATATATATATATATAACTAGTTCAGTAGTTCTTAACTACTAATAAATTGGCAACTATGACTCTGAAAATTTTCAACTTCTTCAGCGCTCGTGCTGAACCTCCTGGGGGAAAACATGGACCACGAATATGTTGGTATGATGGTTGGGACAAATGATCTAAATTGATTTCCCAGAAGTCTCTGTTACCCTCTGAAAAGGCGATAGCGTATGTTAAAAGGTAGTGTTTTTTAGTTTTCCATATATATATATATATATAAGAAAAATATATATATATATATATATATATATATATATATATATATATATATATATACATTAACGATGCATGTTATATATATATATTTTATATACATATTTATATATATATAATATATATACATATATATATATATATATATATATATATATGATATAGATATATATATATATATATATATATATATATATTATTATATATATACATTTATATATATATATATATATATATATATATATATGATATATATTTTTATTATTATATATATATATATATATATTATTATATATTATTATTATATTATTATTATTATTACATATATATATAGTTATAGTTAAAGAAAGTATTATTATTACATATTATTATATATGTATATATATATATTATTATATATATATATATATATATATATATATATAGTTATATATATATATTATATTATATATTATTATATATATATATTATTATTATATATATATATATTTATCTTGGGATAGAAGGATGTAGGATTCATCCTAAACGATGTACTTGCTCCCCATTGTCATACACGGCGGAGTGTTAAGCTGGGCTTGAACATTATTCTATTTGGATTCCTACTTTTCGTACATTACCTTAGCAGAGGGAACTCTGGAGAGTCTCAGTCGTGCACTTTATCTCCTGGTGAACTTGTTTAGTGGGCACTCTCATCACTCTCCAATGACTCCAAATGTTCCCACAGACTTACAGGCTCTCATTCCAACATATTCTTTTAAATAACTCATAAAATTGGAAAACATAAATCTACCTCGGAGATGCTTGGATTTGTGGCATACAAACAATGCCCCTCGTTCCCCCCCCCCCATCATCACTTGGTAATTGGGATTAATGCGACCAAGACTTCGCCGCCGTGTTGCCCTGGTGCACGATCTGCTTTTTTCATTAATTTCTGCAACATTCGTGATCTTTATTATATTTTCACTTTGTTGAGCACCACCTCTCTTCCTCCATAAATGATCATTTTAGACGATTCCAAGGTTCATCACCGCCAATGGTTTTTCCTGTTCTCAAGAACTTGCCTTCCATTTTTGTGTCTATAATAACATTGAATAGATGGTGCAACTCTTTTACCTTAAACTCCTTCAGCCTCTGGGTTTCTCCGATTACTTTCTTCTCTCTGGATCCTGTTCTTTTTTTTTTCAAGGCTTCGTGAAGACCTCTCTCCACTTGCGAGGAAACGTTTTTGACGTTTCGGTGCCACAAACTGTTCGGACTTTCAATCGTACTTCTTCGATTTCCTTTGGAATGGTTATTACTGCTTCAATGGGAAGTGTCCCTTGGAGTGCGCAGAGTTCATAACGGAGGTGATACTCTCTTGCATGGAGGAGTATGTTCCATATTCTTTCCCCTCAACTAAATCTAGAAAATTTTTGCTTAACTCTGCTTGTTCTCGTGTTGTTTGCCGCGCGGACACTAGCTATAAGAATTACCATTGTCTTCAGACTCCAGAACCTCATGCAACTTATATTTCATTCCGGAATTGTTCAAATTCTATTCTATATTATTATTATTATTATTATTATTATTATTATAATATTATCTTATTATTTAAACACCGTGTCCCGCTTTTCATCTAGAAGCTTTTCTTACTCATCTTCTGAGCTTTCTGAAGAATGACTTGAGAAGGTAGTAATGGGGATAGCTGTGTTTCATCACTTACAATATGTCCAGATGTATCCTTTTCTTCTTGAACTTCTTGCAACCCTTTAATACAAATGGCCAGGTTGTAAAGTACAGATTTAGCTTTCTGTTGTTGATATTCAGTTAAGCTTACTGTAGATAGGATCGACATAAACAGCAGCTGTAGTACAATATCATTGTCAATGAGAGAAATTTCTTTCCGTACCATGGAGTCTTTTTTTCTTCGGAATCTCAAATAGATGAGTATGAGTTGAAGGTTGAAGGTTGAAATATATTAGAACATAATCCAAATAGAAACATAGGTGCAGGTTTAAAAACCTCAACCTCGAAATTTACAGTTTGTGTGTGGAAGTCGCAAGTCAGTGAACTTGTATGAAGTGATTGAAGTCACTCACAACTTTGTCAGTTCAAAATTTTCTGACTCCAACTCTACTATCTTGAAAGTTGCGACTCCGACTCCGAATCCATAAACCTGCCCTCGCCATGTAAGTAGACGGGTGAAAAGTGATAGAGATCCCTGAAAAGTGTAATATGAAAAATAAATCGATTGCTAATGAAAATTGAGTAAAAGATGGGAAAATAAGTTCTTAGTTAAATAGAAAAGGGTAAAATAAGGTTTATATAATCATAAAGGTACCAAGTGAAATAAATTCATAGTAACGTTTTGAGAAGAAGAATAAAGGAAAATAATCTTTCTCAATCCGTTTTGTAAACCCTAGAGAAGAATTATTATATATATATATATATATATATATATATATATATATATATATATATATATATATATATATATATAGATATATATATATATATATATATATATATATATATACTGGCAGAAACGGCCTTTAGCATTACAAGATAAACGACCATTTAGAGAAAAATAAATAAAAGAAAAAGGTTTATAAGATGTATCTGGGGCGAGGAAGATAAATGGTACCAATAAACAGATGTACATATTGTTGTATCTATATTCAAAGGGGAATCTTATCGAAGTACCTAATTAATGGAAGTCTATATATATATATAAATATATATATATATATATATATATATATATATATATATATATATATATATATATATATATATATATATATATATATATATATATATATATATATATATATATATATATATATATATATATATATATATATATATATCGGGAATGTGAGCTTATTTTTTTTTAACTTTTGCAGTCCAAACACACCAAAATTGTAAATTTTATATTAACAAAAAAAAATAAATATATATTTTGAGTTAGAAAAGGTCTCCAAAAAATGTCGCCAAAAGGTCGCTGAAACCTAAGCGTCGCTGACACAAATAATCCGACTCTCCCTGAAATTAATCCATCCGGAATTCATAAGTATTATGCGGATCAATATAAGTGACCGGATATTATTTTGAGGATTTGAATCTTCATTCTCTTTTCTTTTATTATTATTCAGACCGTTGGTAATTCGAACCGAATTTGACTTGCTTGTGGACTCCTCCTTGTCCAGCCTCGTTGCTTTCGCTTTCCGTTTTGTTTCAATCATTTTGAAACATTTCCGTTTGATTTCAGGTATTATTTTTCCACTTATTCTTTACAGGAGATTTCTATTAAATTCCATATACATCTGTGTGCTTAAACTATATATATATATATATATATATATAATATATATATGTGCTTTACTTTTATACAGATATATATTATATATATATATATATATGTGTGTTTAAAATATATATATATATATATATATATATATATATATATATATATATATATATATATATATATATATATATATATATATATATATATATATATATATATATATATATATATATATATATATATATATATATATATATACTATATATATATATATATATATATATATATATAGGCACAAGTCTAAATTAGGAGGCGTTTTTCAAATAATTTGCCAGATCTTTATGCCAAGTATTTTTGTGAGTAAACTTATAAAACTATATATATATATATATATATATATATATATATATATATATATATATATATATATATATATATATATATATATATATATATATTTTATAACTTTACTATAAAAGTAAATTGTATTTCACATAAAGGAGTCAGAAGGTAAATTTGTTGTTTTTAACCCAACGGAAAGAATTGAATGTCTCAATATATATATATATATATATATATATATATATATATATATATATATATATACTATATATATATATTAAAATCTGTGTCTACCTAACTTAAACTTTTATCCTAACCTAAACAGCCCACCAGTAGGACCTAACCTAATGGATCTTGTTAGCTAGGACCTAACCTAATGGATCTTGTTAGGCCCCAGTAGGACCTAACTTAATGGATTTGTTATTAAGTAGACCCTAACCTAATTTATTTTGTATAACTAAATATCAGTTCACTTAAGCCAGCTTTTCTAAATTTAAAG
This sequence comes from Trachelipus rathkii, assembly GCA_015478945.1. Classification (NCBI taxonomy): domain Eukaryota; kingdom Metazoa; phylum Arthropoda; class Malacostraca; order Isopoda; family Trachelipodidae; genus Trachelipus; species Trachelipus rathkii. Next base: position 10,627 of record JABUQX010120211.1, on the reverse strand, counting down.
CCATGTGAAGATAAAATAAATGAAATATATATATATATATATATATATATATATATATATATATATATATATATATATATATATATATATATATATATATATATATATATATATATATATATATAAATATATAATCAAGCTTTAGTGAGCCAGGCGAGAGTTATGGCTCCCTTCAGGACACATTTTAAATCGCTTTCGACAATTACTTTTAGTACACCGGAAATAAATTAAAATTTTCATTATAAATACTACGTTCATATCACAAACTCTGATTTAGACTAAAATTAACTTATAATAGATTATAAATGCTAGCCTTATTATAGTTTTACTTCCTTTAAGTACATCGAAATAGATATTAAATTTTCATTATAAATACCATTCCTTATCACAAACTCAAGCGAGAGATTAAAAAAATTATAAATACTAAATTCCTTATCGCAAACACAAGTTTTAGGATCTAAAATTAACACAACCATTTCCAATAAAGGTCAAATAAGAACTGGTTAAAAAATTGTCCGAATAATATGTCTTAACTTATATAATAAAAAGAACAAATTCTAATAAAAGGGACAATTCTGCAACTTTGCAGGTTTAAAGCCTAATCTGTCAGTCTATCTAATATTAAGC
>JABUQX010120211.1:0-5000 GCA_015478945.1 Trachelipus rathkii | reverse complement strand
CGTTGCTCTTATGAACTCTAGCCTCATACCTCCTTCATTGTGAATTGTGAAGGGTTTGTGCGACATGCTCTTCTACACAGCCTCATTCTTTCTCTATCCAACTCTCTAACCCCAGACCTAGTCGCTATGCTCAGTCTCACCTATGCGCCACCCGTAAAGACTATAACACACCCCTTTTATCTATTTTCCCGACTACATTTAACTTGCACACTTTCAATGACCATTTTTCTGGACAGTTGATTTCAATTTTGCGCGTGCATCGACTTACGGTCTTCATATAATTAGATTTGCTATTAGATTGATATCTTAATATGTAATATGAAATATAAATTATAATAAATATACTATATATATATATATAAGATATATAAAATATATATATATATATTGCGGTACAATATTCTTTTTTTGTATTGAACTATTTGGTTAAAGTTGTTAATTCATGTAGAGAGACTGCTAGCGGGCACTTTTGGGATAATCAGGTGGATTCTGATTATTCATGTAGAGAGACCGCTTGCAGGCACTTTTGGGCTTATCCCCTTATAGGTAGGCCTCACTCCATCTGGAGTGATTACTACTCACAGCTGTTCCTCTTTAAATGTTTGAGTCTAGGCTTGCAGTCATTCCAACAAACTGACACCAAGACATTCATGTTACGACAAATTGTCAGTATTGCTAATATTGAAATTTGTTGTTAAACTTGTCGATCATGTAGAGAGGACCGCTGCGGCCACTTTTTGATAATCATGGATAGCGATTATTCATGTAGAGAACCGATTGCGGCGACCTCTTGGATTGATCAAAAACTGCGTCATTCAGACACTCTCGATCATTACATGGTTACATATTTCGTTCTATTATATATAAGATGTATAAAAATATAAATATATGTAACTATAGATATATATAGTAGAATAGTAACTATCATGCTACTTATATACTAGATAATAGTATATAGTATCACTTATAGATAATCATGCGGTTATCAACAGTTAACATTTTATTAACCTCTGTTTCCGGTAAATGTAGAAGGACCGCTTGCGGAACTTCAGATCAATCAAGTAAATTAAGCCTTGATATAGTAGGAGAGACTGCTTGTCGAAGATTTGTACAGCAACTGAACACCAGGAGATTGTAATATAAGTGAAATATTTCGTTCATACTATGTAATATATATTCGTATATATAGTATATTCATACATAAACCTCATACCAATATAAAATATATATATATATAATATAATAATATTTACACAGATACAATACTTTCGCCATATATTAGACATATATTGTTGATCGTAACTTTTTGATTTCAAATTAGAGAAGAGAGAACACGCAATCGGACATGTTTGGAGGCTCTCATACAGCATAGGATTAAGACACTAACTTTTCATGAGAGAGACAGTCGCTTGCGGACACATTTGGGAACAAGCCGAGTTCAATACTTATCAAAGCCATAGACATTTACTAAAATCAGTTCAAAACGATAACGGAATATTCTACTATATAGTATAATATATATATATATATCTATATATAAATGTTAACCTATACTATAACCTATATAGCTATATTAATTTATTCTAATATAATTAATCTAAATATTGCTAAATTGTAAAGTATTATAAAAACTTTCTTTAAATGAACCACAAAGTGGTTTCCTATATAATTTCTTTTAATGATAGCAGACAACCAAAACATTTCAAGTGAAACCGTTTGCGCCACATAATTACAAAGGTAGGCAATAAGGCACTGATTATTTCATGTAGAGAAACGGAGAAACCGCTTCGGGCACTTTTTGAACACCAGCCTGTAACACCAGAACATTTCAATTTTTGCGGTGAATATTTTATCGTATCACATATATATATATATATATTATATATATTATATATATTAATATTATAATAACAGTATTAATAATAATATTAATTTTAGAAATATCACTATAATAATATATATAGTATAAGTGAAAAGATAAATTATGTGTGTACAAATATAGGGATCGATGTGTTCCGGTAAGAATTTGCCGATTTTAGTTATGTATTGAGACCAATTCGTGAATAAAACTTGTTAATCATGATAGAGAGACTGCTAGCGTGTGCACTTTGGAAAATCAGGTGAAGATAATCCGTGAATTAGCATATGGATAGGAGGCCGCTTACAGTGGCACATTTGGATATATATATATATACATCAACAACTTAGAGACACCATGAATTCAATGTACGGACATATTTTTCGTTTGTATATTGAATATTTGTTTTTGAGATTTAAACTGTTTAGTCAGGGAGAGAACCGGGCGGGCACGAGGAGAATCAGGTGAGATTGAAGACCGAGGGCAGGAGAGGAACGGGGCGGCACAGCGTGGAAGGCCAACGGGCAGACAGACAAGGGCCAAGATTACGGAACAAGAGAGTGGAGGATAAGATATGAGAGATAGAATATTAGTATGAAGATATTAAAAGATAGATAGAAAATATGTAAAGAAGAATATGTGAAATGCGTTTGCAAGGTGGTCGAGATGGGTAGTGAACCGGGTTGTGCGGTAAGAGGTAGGAGACCGCGTCGGGAATCAGCTGAAGAGAATCAAGGGGATGAAGCCGGAGTATTCAGGAGAAGACCGCTGATGTTGGTCATTGTGTGGGTAGTTATCAACTTTGAAACAGGCAGAGTTTAATAGAAGGTGGAAAGAGGTCGTATGCATGATAGATGAGATATAGGAAGTATTTAAGAAAGAGAAGAGTAAGGAAGAAGAAGTGAATAGAGAAAATAGAGTTATATAATGACAGGGCAATGACGTAGCGCTGGGTAAATGGAAGTAGGATGGGGAGAAAAAGAGAGAGAGGGAGGAATAGAGAGCGGCGGCACGGGGGGAGAGAACAGGGAGAAGCAAGATGCAGTAAGAGAGAGACCGCTGGTCCGCAGGCGCAAACGAGGGAGGCGCGAGCAACCGAGCGGAATCAGACAAGGGCCAAGAGACGGGAACCAAGAGGCGAAAGTGAGAGACAGAGAGTGACGGAGACGAGAGAAAAGAAAAGAAGAGAAAGATAGAGAGAGAGAGAAAAAGAAGAGACGGAGTAACGAAAAGTAGTGGGGCGGAGGAGAAGAAATTGGCGGGAAGAAAGGAACAGAGCGGGAAACGGGCGGTGGAAGTCAGGGTGGCTGAAGAGACCGGCTGCGGGGCACGGGTGGGGAATAATCAAAGCTGAGGTGAAGCCAGACAGGGTGAGGAGAAGCCCCCACTGGGACACCAACTGAACACCAACAGGCATGTGCGGGAAAGTAGGCCAGAGGAAAAAAAAAAAAATAGTAGAAAGATATAAAAAGGAAAACGAAGAATGAAAAGACGAAATAATGAAGACATGAAAAAAGTGAAAAAGCCACAATACCAGAACAAACCGAAAAAACGAGATCAGGAAAAAAACAGCCGTCAGCAAATACTAAAATGCCTGATGGAGCATGAGAGGCATCCGTTATCAAAAAAAGTAGTTCCGTTATCGTTAACTCGTCCTACCTCGGAACAAAGTAGTAGCCGTTATCGTATTTCCGGCGTTCTTTGAAAATACGCGAAAACGGTAGTAACGAAAGTGCCGTTACTCCGTTACTCCAGCTCTCTGTTATAGCTTCCAATATGACGAGTTAGATATACAGCCTATCTTAAAGCCAAACTTATGGTTAGTCGTGTTATATTAAATTTTCAAACGTTTGAATCATTATTATAAAATAAAACATACGCCTTATCGTAAGACCCAGCGCAGCTACAGGACTTAGTCCACTTGACCACTCCACCAAAACATTTAATTGCACCAGTCAACCATATCGCTAGGACCCACTTTCACAACTCATCCTCCACACTCTGCGCATCCGTTCCCGTTTATCGCGATAGCACTATATACTAAATAAATATAAAAACCCAGACAACTCGGTTCCCAGATGCTCACCGTGCAACATAATCTTCACTTCACCTAGGAAGTCCTCACTAGTTACAACCATACCACCTTACTTTATCTAAGCTTACATTCAAGATTATCTTCATCGTTTTTACAACAGCCACTGCACGAACCTCCTCTCTGACGCAATCCTCTCAAACTCTCTCAGATTCGCACACAAGAAGCGCAAATCGAACCGTCATCATAATAGGTCAGGGCATCCTCTCAACGAACAAATCATCTTTCCATAGCATCGTCATCCACATATCCTACCAGAGATTGTTGACTCTGAGTCTGAAAGTCAGTGCGGAGTCAGGGAAATATTTTGAACAGAAGATAATGGCGGCTTGGGCAAGTTTGGGGTCGGAAGCGGTGTCGGAGGTCTAAGTTCTCACATATTTTGAATACCCGGTGGAGTCAGAGTACGCGAGTCGCGAGTCGGGAAAATTTTTGAAACGTGAATCTATCCAAAACCGCTGAATCATAACACCATCCCTCTCATCCACCTCGTAATTCTTTCATAATACCCCCACTCTCACCGTATATAACGTAATAGAAAAAATAACCAAAGATAAAGAACAATAGCAATGCCATGTGCCTCACTCCGTTATTAATATAATATAAAGAAAAACAATACATGTTTACAAAACATCCTACATCATGACATCTTACACAACGTTTCACTTATCATAATCTATATATACCTTTATTCCAATGCAGAAAGCTTTGACCACCAAAACCATATATATATCGAATTAACACCTGACGCCATAGGAAGCTGGGCCGTATCAGTCCTCTTTCATACGCCTGTTTGCAATATACAGAAAACCTAAATACAATTAGTCTTCTTCTCCCGCATTTTCTGTTTGAAGATCATGAATGTTTTTTTTCAATGAAAGGATTATGGATCCAAGGTACAAATCCTCTACTACTTTTATATAAAAGCACCTGTGTGGTTCTTTGTCACAATCAGTCTTCAGTCACTCGACGCATTCTATCGACAAACAATTATAAGTAGTGATAATTGTATTCTCCTTACATACACTTAAATAAGCATAAGTATTCCAC
>JABUQX010120210.1:32500-39544 GCA_015478945.1 Trachelipus rathkii | reverse complement strand
AATTAACTCTATACCCTTTCAAGAGATTGTCTTTTATTTTATCCAAACTACTACTTTCTAATCCGACTACCCTATTTTATCCAATTTCATCCACTTCCGACGGCAATCCTAATTTTCTTCTTTATTCACCTTACTTTATCCTGCAAGCGCCAGTGTGACCTTTATCTTTTTCGCAGTGTGGAGGCTGCGCGTTCTTGGTTAGTTTATTCATTATATTTCTGCAACAATATTAGAGCCGTTGTGATGCCTTTACTCCTTATTCGCTGATTCTACTCTGTTTTGTTCTGTATTCAACTACGATGAATCGTATTATAGCGTAACCTGAAAGATCTTCTTCTACGACTACACCGGACGAATGGTAATAACTAATAGTCTTCACACAAGGTTGTACTCATCGCAGACTGGCCGCCTTAAAGCATTTAGAACCCAGATACCTACTATAAATCAACACAAGAGTAAGTTCCCTTTGCAGGGAGAGTTCTCGCCCCGAATATATTATTTAATATAAAGCTTTCACTTTTAATTGCTATTAATGTTGAGGAGATTCACTCCTGATTTGTAATAATTATAAACAATCTTTTGAAAAGCAACAGAGGATAAAGAGGGATGAATCAGAAGATATAAAAACAATTTATATTAAAAAATGTCACAGTACAAATTATGCATAGAAAAATAACGGCAATTTAACTAACAAACCCCATTCACTCTAACCCACTTGCCTACCATCATCGAATATCGTAGGATAAAACATGTAACACAGATTCCATAAAAATGCAACGTGAAAAGACCTAAGAGTAATACAACAATAATAAATCATCCTATCTAATTATTGCATATCATTATTATAATAATTATATATTATTATTATTATTATTAGATTATTATATATTATTGTTATGATTATTATTATTGATGTTTTATTTAGTAATTATTATTATTATATTTTATTATATTATTATTATTATTATATATTATTATATATTATGATTATGATATTATATATTATTATTATTTGAACTCCTTTATTATATAATCTTGTGCCGATGAATTACAGTTGGTACCTCCCGAATTCTTAAAACTTCATTTTGGGAATATCGGCTGGAAATTCATCTGGTTGGATATGATCAACGTTCACTTCACCATCCATCGGGATCGATATGCACAAAGTTTCACTCCACTAATACTCTTCTCGAGCAAATTGTTTTAAATTACATCATATACTCTCTGCAAATATTTAAGAATGAGTATTTGATCTAAATAATAATATGATTAGATATTTAATAAATAATATAATATATATTTATAATAATATATATATATATAATAAATTATATATTATATTATATATAATATATATATATATATATATATAATATATATATATATATTATATAATTATAATATATATATATACATAGATATATATATATAATCAACATATATATATGTATATTATATATATGTTTTTGGTTAGACATGTACGCTTATTGCGTTAGTGAGTTTTTTCCCTTTATATAGTTTATAATAGTTTATAATAATATTTAAACCCCTCTATAAATAAGTTTACTTTAAATATATAAACCCCTCTACGAAATAGTTTCACTTTAGCAATATTATTATGCACGAACTGCACCAGGCAAACTGAGAAGGTAGAATGAGGTGTGCCCAAGCTCCCTCGTATGCTCAGACCTGTGGCGTTGCATCGAAAATGCGTAATAACTACGGGGCGAGGTTTATACCATTTTAGGATTCTCGTCTCTGTGGTGTTCCTATCGAAGGGAAATGAGAAATAAAAGAAAAAGACAGTATCGCCGTATAGTTCCATATGCCAGTTTAAGTGAGAACCAATAAGCTACTGGAAGGACGTACTTTTGCCTAACAATTTAATAGGTATGCACCAGAATGCACCCATACTCTGAATTCTTCTGCAATGTTTTTTTCCATCGACTTCATATTTGCGAAGATAATATGCGATTCACGATAATAATATATTATATTAGCTATATAAGGGTGCGGCAGAACCGATTGAGCAATTTTGAAGAGTTATAAAAATGTAATGGGAGTAACATAGAGATTACATGTTATTATACTCGAGGTTGGGAGTTCTTACCATTTTAATCCATTAAGTTCTGAAAATAGTCCCAAGTGGCCCCCATATTAGCAACATACTGAGGAGCGTTCTAGAAGTTTGAACAGCCGCCGGTCACACATATAGCTGTATTGTGGTGACTTCTTCAACAATTCTACTCCCTTAGCTCTGGCTAGGTTGAGGTCTTTTAAAACACCTTTTTCTCAGATATCCCCACAGAAAGAATTCGCAAATGCTCAATCAGTACCGTGAGGCCACCCTACAGCACCCTCAGAGAGACCAGACCGTCTGGAAACATTCCCCCAAAACAGTTGCGATTTCAGTGTGCTGTGGACTGTAGCTCCATCTTGTGAACCACAAGTCCCCCAACCCCAAATCCTCAATAATCTCTTCCATTTTTGGATGCATGAAAGTGTTCAGCATGGTGACTTAACGTTCGGAATTTACAGTCACAGTCACTCCTTCCTCCTCAAAGAAGTATGGGCCTATAACACCAAACCGTGATACGGCACACCATACCGTTAGTTTAGGAATGTATGCCCTTTCCTGGATGAAACTTGGGGTTATTTAATCCCATAGCGGAAATTTGCTTATTGACATCCACACAGGGAAAATGCCTCTCGCACTAAAGAGGCTGTCTCGGGAGGGATCTATGCAAGCATTTGCGCACACAGATCTCGGCGGTTTACATAATATGTTTGCTTCAACTCCTGAGCCATCATTATTTTATATGGATGGAAATGTAAATCCATATGCAGAATCTTTCTCAAAAAGTAATTATGTTACAGAGCGTTACTCTGTTATCGTTATGTTGAATGGAAAGTAACGAAAGTGCCGTTACTCCTTTACTTTAGCTTATGACTGCGACATTTATAATTACGGTATCTTAGGTAATTTATAGGTATGTGTATATTAAATTTTCAACACATCAATCAATAAAAGAAATTTTAGTAAAAATTTTTAATAATTATTACATCAAAAATTAATAATTAATAAAATTTTTTTTAAACAGTATTATATTTGTTTGTATATTCGTTTGTGGCATTTTATAGTGTTGCATATTCAATGTATTCTGATTCTGTTGGGTTACCTTGTAATTTAAATAAAATATACACTTTAATTAGTATAAACTTAAAACAGCACATTGCCTGAAAAATACCCACTTATTTAATTTATTTTTTACTTAATTTATTTACTTCAATTTGTCCGATTAAATTTTAGAAATATATAAAATTAAATTTAAGCACTTTTAAGGTACAGTGATTTAGTAAAAACTGTATTACAATTTTTTTTTTAAAAATTTAAAGTTTTCCGATAATAATATGGATTTACTTGATTTTCATGTATAAAACATGACACAAATTTGAGTCTGCTCCTGTCAAAGCTATTTGTTGAGAGAAGAAGTAAATATATATATTGATATATATATAAATATTATATAGTATAATATATATATATATATATTATATATATATATATTATATAATAAATAGATAATATATATAATATATATATATATATATAGATATATATATATATATATATAATATTTATAATATATATAATATATTTAATATATATATATATAATATATATATAAATATATATATATAATATATATATATATATATATGATATAGTATAATTATATAAATATATATATATATATATATATATATATATATTATAATATATTACCCTGTAGTCGTACATAGTATGAATTATAAGGTTTATGTTGGGCAACCTGGATAATCCGGTTGAAAAAAACCAATAATTGTTTCATTCTTATTTTGTATAGTATCAAAGGTCACCGAGTGAACTCTTCCCAAAAAACCAGGCCATTGGGACATAAGTCAGTATGAAAGAGAATCGGAGAGCCAACATCTTTGGACACTCTCTCGGGTCCAAAATTGATCTTTAATATAATCAGATTTAAAGTATTTAAAAAGCAATTAATTTTTGAACAGTGAAATATCTTAATGTGTTCATGTAAAATAGTCATTAGACATAATTAATAAATAAATAAATAAAGGAACGTTTCGCTATTCCAAAACTATTTTATTATTTGCTATATCAAGGTATCCTTAAATAGGCCAATTAATCACTCATAGAGATCACTTGTGTATATATATATATAATATATATATATATATATATATATATATATATAATATATATATATATATATATATATATATATAGAATATATATATATATATACGGCCAGCATCCCGAAGAGTTCAGATGTATGCTTTAAAAACTATTTAATGCTACACTAAAAAGGAATACATTTTAGATCGCGTAAAAATGTTACTTATGAAAATTATTAAATAAGTATAATTAATGAAATAAATGAATAATAAATAACAATTAATATGTTTTTCTTAATTGAAAAATTTTATCGAACATCTGGCATCTTCATCACAGTTCATTGTAACGGGGTCTGAAATAGCTAAATCTGTCATTTTGTCATTTATTTCAAAAGGTACGTGCACAAGTATTTATTAAATACTTATATATATATAATATATATAGATATAATATAATATATATATATATAATATATATATAGATATACTCTAGTAAGATTCTTGATTGATTTGTCTTATGGAAGTTTGGTTTGCTGTTTGGAACTTCCACAATAAGGATATAGTTGGAGGATGTTAAAAACAAAATGCGAGCCAATTCCAAGAGTATAATTGACGAAAATCATATAACAGAAGAAAAACCCCAATATCCAGGGGCATAAATAAAATAAATAATACATAATGTAATGCAAAATACAAAAAATAATAATTAATAATCTTACGCAATTAGAATATTATTAATAACATTTTAGTAAATTCTATATTTTTATTAGTATATGGACTATTCTTACATAATAAATTTTAGTCCGGGCCTACGTTAATTTTTACAGGTTATATTTGTAGAGCAAAAATCGAACGTAGTTACCCTATAATAACGCCAAAGAAATAAAATAGGCCTTCAGTTATATTCCTGAATCTGAGGCCCCTACCTGAGAAAAGCTTGCTACATAATAAAATATACTTGAAATGATAAACAAATTATACGCGAAATGATAAACGAAATTAACACAGCCGTCTCTATAGGCAATCACAAACAATTCGATGTATTTACACTAATATTAATAAATTAACACAATCACACTATTAAAAACACTTACCACTATAAACGATACATAATAAGCTGCTTTAGGACGCTTTACATTGTTAATTATTTGATAAAAACAAAGAAAAGGAGCGCTGCAATTCAGTTGCCTTTGTAAAAAATGGCGCCGATCGAAGTGGAAGCAACGATTGTCAAATTGTTATTCCAGCTCATAGCATTTAACAAGAGTGATCGATAAATCTGAAAATGTGTTTCAAAACATGTTTCCGTTTCACGCACTGATCGTCTTCAAAGCTCCTCCACATAAGAATTTTATTAAATAGTACAAGACAATCTTGAATAATTAGGCATTTTTCAAAGCCTTTTATAAAAATGTTTCAAATAATATAAAACAAGAAAAAAAAGCCCAAATTAACTGAATACTGGCAACCCTGATACCAATGTTGACAGACACTTTTTTTCAGCAAACCTGCAAGGAAAGGGGAAAAAAAGTTGCCAGATTACATTTCTGAAACTTGCAGGATAATATAATTTAATAATATATTAAATAATATAATATAATATATAATATATTATATAAATAATAATATATATATATATATTATATATATATATATATATATAATATTATAGTATATATTATATATATAATATATACAGACTACAAATACAACATATAAGTTTTAAAAAAATAATAAATTTGTATATATATATATATATAAATATATATATATATATATATATATATATATATATATATATATATATATATATATATATAATATATATATTATATAATTACAATATATGTAATGTAATATTAATTCAATAAATAAATATATTTTGAAATATATATATATATTATTTGATTTTCTTGAAGATAATTTACTTAAATAAAATAAAATACAATTGAATATTTAATGATTATATTTAGTTTCCTTTTTCGGAATTCGTTTGATATATCAAATTTCGAATATTTTTATGTTAAAAACTCGGAAAAATTATAATTTGGCCTCAATTTTAATGTTAAAAAATGAAAAACCAAAAAAAAAAATTGATTATATTTAGGTATTTTTATATATTTTGCATCATTATAACAAGAGTAATGGAAAAAAAATTATTTTTTATTTTGTTTGATGAACCTCTATTATTTAATGTAATTTACAGTTAACCCCGGTAAAAAACCCCGGTTTTTCCTGATTTTTACAGGGGCGTGGCCGGTTTCGCTAAAAATGGCCCGGGTTGCGGGCCGGCCCCGCTGCGGTCCTAGAACCTAAGACTAAAAGTATTAAATTTAAGTTTAACTATAAGGGATACTTTACTGTTTATAGACTCTTCATAATTTATTTTAAACATTGTGTCAATTTTTAATCACTGTAATTTTAAGTAACTATAGCGCCATCGCGGCGCTACATTGTTTCAAGCCTAGTTCTATCAGCAATCCGCCTTAAGCGAACCTCGCTTCAATTTTTCAAAACCTACGCCTTTGGGTTACCTAACTAAAAGTATATCGCTAAAGCAAAAGAACAGTCTCCAGGAGCATACATTTTAAACCCCATAGTTCAATCTAAAATAGTTCATAGCAAATATGAAAGTTCAGTCTAAAATATTTTTAATAAGATTTCTTTACTCGATTTTAAATATGAATTTATATAATCTATTTCACATGAGTGTTCCATAACATTTAAATATTTATGTAGTGACTTTTAAATATTATTTGTCATTTAATAGCATATTTATAATGAGAACGACTTTAAAGCCTTCGTACAGTATTTCATTGCATTCTTTACAAGACAAAGCAGATGATCTCAGGTTAATAATATATG